>JAOVYW010074370.1:0-19543 GCA_025775045.1 Hiodon tergisus | reverse complement strand
GTGCTACATTGGGGTAAAATGCCATCTATTAGTGTGTGCTACATTGGTGTAAAATGCCATCTATTAGTGTGTGCTACGTTGGTGTAAAATGCCATCTATTAGTGTGTGCTACATTGGTGTAAAATGCCATCTATTAGTGTGAGCTACATTGGTGTAAAATGCCATAGACTAGCATGTGCCACACTAGTTAAAAACTGCTTCGGCTGCCCACCTTAATCCTGTGTGTGTCGACGTCTTCCACAGTGGCTACGCGGATCAGGGCAGGGCTACGTTTGTCCACCGCTTCCAGCTTCATCTGGGCTTGGAAGCCATGCGGCGGCCGCTGGAGAGGGGGGCAGGAAATGTATTATTAGGTCATTAGGTATTATTAGGTGAGGGATTCTGGTGGCAAGCAATGCTTCTTCAGTTCAGCTCATATCACCTATCAGCTCATCTAATTTCAGTACTCTCCAGGGAGGTGAACCTGCAGACAGGTCTGGCTCTTGGACCACAGGAATGCCCGATAACCCCAGAACGCACCGTTTTAAAGGCCTCTGCAACCACGGCTGTGGAGCCCGTTTCCTCCAGGTACTTCTCCCAGGAGAACCGGTCCGGGTCTGGGTAATCTGTGAACGGGAGAGATATAAGGTGACACTCTGACCACCTGACCTGCCTAGACATGACTCGCTTGAGCAGATGGACCAACCACGGGTCACCTTGTGGCGGAGTGAGGGGGAGGCCTCTCTCCTGGCACCAGCCAATCGGGTGGATGTAGGGGCTGCTGGCATCACACCTGTGGTGAGAGCGGATGAGGGGAGGGTGTATCATATTCATGCCAGTCAAATTATTTAGAAGCCGCATTTATTCGATGGGCTTAAAAACAAATACCGAAGTAAAACTGAAGTTAATTGAATACTGAATAAATGTCTGAAATGGCACACACTTAGTATTTTCTATATGTAAAACTATTCTTACAGCAGATTTACAATTTCATAAAATTCTGAATACAGCATTTTTGCAACCCAAGGGCTGAACATTAGTATTATGTAGCTATATGCTCTAGCAGCAGCATTAAATAAAATGCTGACAGAAACTGAATTTAATCAGTGCTGCCCCAGGTATTTTCTACATTTAGGGCAGGGATGCCAGCTTATTTTTCCCCAGGGTCAAAACTAAGCAGATGTTTCAACAGGAGTAGTATCTATTTGCTCTGCTTGTAGCAATGACTATGACATGAAACCAACTCTAGCCTAACCTATATCTGACTTTCCTCGTCAGTAAGCATAACCTTCACCTAAAATTAATCAGACAAATCATCACATATCTACCCTCATAACAACTGTCATGGTCACTATTCCATTCAACAATCAAGCAAATTTAACTAGCTAGCTAAAATTCCCTGTAAGCTACATGGCCAAGCTAGCCATTTAATTGGTCAAGAAATTATATACACACAAACCAAACCTACTTATATCAAATAAAACAAGGATTAAGGATGGGACTAAATCGAAACTTCAAACTTCAAGGCAACCTGTAATCGTCCTTCACATAACTGTATTTAATAGTGTTTTCTTCTTATGAGAAAAATAATTCTTACAAAATCACATACAAATCGAAAGAGGGCGTAAACTTGATTAACAGGTCGTCAAAGTTTTATTTTGGTCCTAGCCTAAATCTGTTCATCTATCTGAGTAGCTAACTAGCACAAGTTAGGTGAGAAATATACTTGAGATACTTTGAGAGATTTTTTCAGAAGAACGCTCTTTTTGGTAAAACATTAGGCTAATTTGTTAGGAACATCTGTGGCTGGTGTTAATTTCATCCCCTGGGTGAAGGAAAATAGGCAAACACTCTTCCACGTTATCGGGTCAGGATGAGACTGAACTCACAACACGATATGAATTTCACAGATTCGTACAGTCAGCACATGGGGTTCAGTCGTTATCCGTGGGTGGTATACAAGGGATGAGTACCAGTCACGCAGGTAACCGAGGTTCCACGCACCAGTAATCATACGTGTCATCCCAGTTGTCAAAGTGCACAAGGAAACGATTGTCCACCACGTCCGTCACCGTGGCAACGCAGATAAGGGAGGGATTCATGCGATCCACAGCCTCCAGCTTCATCCCCACGTCGAAACTACATGACACGTCCATCTGAAAGCGGAGAGATGAAACCAGGGTGAGGGCTCTGTCAGTCTTTCACAGAAAAGTGCATTCCATGCCAAATTCTCAGAGTCTCAGACCCCAAGGGGGAAATAAGCACCTGGCCAGGGCTGACAAATAGCTCCTTAGGGGCAACTTGTGCTTTTGTGAGCTTTAAGTAGCTGGACCAGGAGAACTCCTCCTCCTTGCACCCTGTGGAATGGAAAAGAGACATGTGGTGAACGTCTGGCTAGATTTCTACCGCAAAAAAAAAAAGATCTTCCCCAGTTTCACCTCTTTTCTAATACACCTCTGCAACCTCTGACCTTTGGGCGTGTAGAGCTTGTGCCCCGTCCTCTCGCACCAGCCAGCTGGGTGGATGTCAGGACAGTTGGCGTTGACCCAGAAGTCATGGCAATCCGAGTAGCCATCGAAGTGAAGGCGCATCCTATAGCCGCACACCTGCGGAAGGGAGTAGAGAATGAAGGTCTGCTCTCTTCCCTAAGACCTAAAGCCACACTTCAGGATCACCGGCTTCACAATTTGAATGGAGCATCAGACTGGAGATGACAGGTGTCAAAGCACAGCCCCACGCGTAGGCACTCACACACACACTCTTACACACTCACTCACAAACACATAGTCACACACAACATTGACGTGCATGGGTGGCGTTGGCCAAAAGGCAGTAGCACTGCTATCCGCTTACCTCAGCCACGGTCAGGACGAAGTACATGGAAGGGTGCTGGGGATCGATACCTTCCAGTTTCATGCCCTGCCGAAAGCCGTTCTTGGACTGCGGGACCCTCTGTGACTGAAAAACAACTGGGTGCCGAGACTGTTCCTGGGGTGTTGTGGTCACTGTTCAGGCCCACCAAGGCCAGCGGATGCACCCACCCAGGGTTCCACACATGCAGCACAGCTCTGCTCAATCTGAGTACGTCACACACTCTCAATACTTTTTTTGTCTTTGCCAGGTCGTGTTTTTAAACCCTTAACTGTGAAAAATCACATTCTTTCTGTGCTACAAACTGAATAACAGCGTTTTTTGTGTGACATGTTGAACTTAGCAGCGGAACTAGTCTAGCCTGCGTACCGTACCTCGTGAAAGAGTTTGGGCGGAGCTGCCACAGCCCTCTGCTCCTCCAGATACTGAGGCCATAACCACAGCTCCTTCTTAACGTCCACAGCGCCTGGAAGGTAGAGCACGTGACAGCCCACATTTTAACTGTCCCAATGACAACCAGAAGGAGGTTGTTTGTTCCAGCGTCGGGGCTGGTCGATCCAAGCGTGCCCGACACATACCTCCTGCTCTATTCTGTCTGCTTTCTCCTGCTGGACCACATGACTTCAGGTCCTCAGTTTTCTCCTCCTTGGTGGGGAAAGGTTTGAAAATAAATCTATAAATAGCTATCTACACAGAAAACAAATCTGCGATTTCACAAATGAACAGCAAATAATTAGCAAAACATATGAAAGAAGACCTATATAGGGATAAGGCAACAGATACAGGAAGACACAGACTGTGGAAACAATTTTGGGGAGAAAATAATAAATATGTAGCGTGTACTACACCAGCATCATATGGAGTGAAAACCGTATTACTTACGTTCATATTCAGGTTAGCATGGGGTAACCTCACAAGCCTGACCTACCACGGCCTCCATTTCGGACTCCTCCTCCGACGGGCTCAGGTAGTCCTTCCTCTTTCTCTTCTTCATCGGCTTAAGCAGCTCTGGATCTAGAACGGGAAGCTGGCCACCCAAGGCCTGCTCTCCAGTCTCGGGTCTTACAAAAACAACAACACCGACCTTATCAGTGTGAGCCTGTAAGGTCATGTGGTAAAGACAGGGAAAGAATATCTGACCCTACATGCCGTGAGAGAGGTCACTGCAACCTAGAGGTCACAACTTGATGATTGGCTCCTTCAACAGCCGTGGCTTACTTGAGGATTGTCTCTCTGCGCAGCTCTTCATGATAGTGCTTTTTCGCCATTGGCTCATAACTCTCACAGCGGCCTGGACCCTCCTGTGACTCAGGCTCCTTCTTGATTGGCCATTCCAGTTCACCTGTACCACCACTCACAGGAACGAGTGGCGTACTATCTGCCAAGGGGGGGGATTTTTTAATACACGTTTTATTATTTTCCTGATCATTTCTATAATTTCATTTTGTCCAAAATATAAAACATTTGCAAACATCATGCAAATAACCAACCAATTCTAGGGCACTGCAAATAGTTGCTTTGTTTAAAAATAAGTCAAAAGCCAAGAAAATTGTCAGATATGATGACATTGGCCTTTTTTTTTTGTAAAAAAAAAAGTGATTTTTTTTTTGGCATCTATCTTCTGAAACCTTGTGTCCAGTACAGGGTTGCGGCTTGCTGGAGCCTAATCAAGCAGGCAGGGAACACCCAGGACAGTGCGCACCCATCACAAGACGCACATACGCAATTTCACAGTCACCATTTTATTTAAGTCATTGCACAATGGGAGGAAACCCACTCAAACTTGGGGAGAACCTGCAAACTCCGCAGTCTCCCGAGCCGGATACGAACCCAGGACCCGAGAGCTGTGAGGCACCAACTATAAGCACCACCCGGAATAAATTTGCAGTTAATAAGTTACATTGTATTTTTTTAGCGTTATCTGAAACTGGACCGAAACACGCAAGGCATTCTGTTTTTTCCTCACCTCTATTCTGGTTCCCCATAACAGGAGAAATCTGAATTTGTTCGTACACACACGGTTTGGCCATTTGCGGGGCAGACTTCTTTTCCGCGTGCTCCTCTTTACCAGCAGGCCCCTCTGTGGCAGTGGCATCAACGCAAGCCACCTTCCCGTCACTCACCACCTCCAGTGTGCCGCAGTCGCTCATCCGAAACTGTGGCGAAGAAGACACGACACAGTATGGAGCAGGGTCAGAACATCGAACGTGCTGGGCCGCATGCCTCACCTGAGAGGCGCGGGTTCCCGTAACCAGCCAGAGCACTTCTCTCCCCTCCGCTCACCTTGAGGTTGCTGCCTGGGAGGATGGCCATCCCCTCCTTCCACTCCAGCACATGGACGATGCTGCAGGCCCCGCCCACCTGGGGTGGAATCACGGGGGCCTCCAGGTCACCGGCCACAGCTCTCTTCGCTACCTCCAGGGGACTGTGGGAGACCTCCGTCTTCTGTGCAACATGAGCGGTGGCTGGGAATGAAAGCAAAGGGTGACACGCACGTCAAGCACAGATCACAGATGTCGAGCGCAAATCAAGGATTTCAAGCATGTCAAGCACAGATCATGCATGAAGAGGGCCAATGAGTGTGTGTTATAAGGCCCACTGAAATGTCACCATCTCGAACCATGACGCATTCAAGTGAAAGATTCCAGACTTTGATGAAGTGCAATGCATATGTATGGGTTCCAATACCGGTATGAAACAGCGGTACGGCACATTTCTAAGACAGGTGTGAGCCCCGACAGAACATCTGGAGCAGGTTTTTATTGCAAAGTGTGATGTGTGTCACAGGCGGTTTGAGGAAATTCACGTTGGGCAGACACTCTCACCTGGAACAACAAGGGCAGCGGTAGTCAGGGGGCAAGGCTTCTGCCCAGAGCCCTCGCCGGAGGGGATGGTAACTCTCGCGGTGACATCGGTGGCAGGGGCATCCCCGCCAACCGGCGGGTCCACTTTGGCACTCATGACAGGGCGTCACTCACTGCCACTACAGAAAGGGGCGCCAAAAATCTTACAACACGCCATCCCACCAGGTAACACAACACCAGACAACATCCATTGTCATTCAATTTCCACCAAAACGAAAGAAGAAAAAAAAGATTATGATTGCATAAGCATTTCCACACAAGATAACTGGGTTGTGGTCATTTGAAAATCCTAAGAATGTGATTAACACCTGTGGTGCACCAGTAGCGTGTTACACCGTACTACTTCTGTGAAGTGCCATTGTTCGTTGCATTACAATTGAAGGCTAGTCTAGTTTCAGTGATTTATTAATGATTTATCTTGTCAAATGTAACTATTTAAGCGTAATTACACCTCACACTGTCTGTTAAAGATTCACAGAGTTTCGCAAAAATATTTTTATCAGGGCTACGAAAGTGTCTCACCATCAGCGTCATTATCTTGGAAGCCTGCAAGACATATTGGAACAATCGCTAGGCTACTTAATACTCTATAATAATGGATATCCCTAAAGTATCCATCACATCATTTCAAAACTCAACTGTGTACAATGGTATTTGCACTCAAGCTGGAAATGGACGCAACAGTGTATTTGACTGTGCTGTTTTATTTAAGAAAACCATGATTTTAGTATTGTATATATATATAATGAACACCTGTATACGATACCATAAACGTAATGCAAAATACATAGATGAAAATCGCCAAGATAAACTTTATACACGCAGAGCTATTGGTGAGATTACTTCTGTTATCTCATCTACAGTAATGTGTGCTAAATCTTTCTCGGTACTTATTTATTTACCCAAACTTGTAAACAATCTGAAATAATTTAGTAACCATGCAATACCAAGGACCAATCCCGGTACAAACAAAACCTGAACAGACCCATCTACAGGAAAGCAGGCAAACCCCAATTCATTGGAGATTTAACTTCAACCTCGTGCGTCTGCCTTTGAAAGCGCGGTGTGGCATTCTTAGCGTAGAAACTAAAAGTAAACTAAAATATAACTGCACTTAATAACCCATATTTCAAAGAAAACCTCCATGTTGAAAAATGAGTGGCTGATCAAAATTGAATAGCCATTGGTATATCCTTCATCGATACGCAACTGTACAGCATGATACATTTCTGTTTTATAGCGACGCTTGCAATGGCACGCCAAGAAAGGGTACGAGGTACTAAGGCAAGCTGGCCGTTTAAGATATAGTGTTGTAGATCTTATCCAAACCAGCTTGGCCCGAGGAAAAATTGGACAAACGACTCTTGGGAAACGACGCTACCCCGCAGCACTCACTGCAACTACTTAGGCAGCTGGCCGAATAAACTGCATAGTAACACTATGCAGGTAACCGAGGTTCCAATAATAGCGGAGACGTTAAATTACTGGGTCGTATAATTTATTACACATTAAATCAAGGGTCATATATTGGGTCCTTCTTAATTGACAACAGGACACCACACTACCATTTCTGGTTGCTCATCAAATGTTTAATTAGCCCTGCCACGTTGTGGCAAACACAGGAACAGAACCAGATTTACTAGTTTTTACTAGCAAAATGGCGGAATGATTCAATCATTGAAGCATAATTTAAGGGGAAATACGAGGAATTTGCGAAAACGTAGCGGCTACCAATCTAGATTTTTCTTAAGGAATGAGATGGCCATCACGCGACATTAGGCGACATCACATACTTACTTAATGGCTTCAGGTCGCGTGTCAGACGCTCTGTTAAGATAAGTATTGTGTAAAATCAAATAATTATTGTAAATTGGATTGTCTATGAATATTTCATATTTGCCACATATCCTAGCATCCTAGAAACCGAATATTGTCACGATTGTAGTTTGAGGCGGATAAACACGCACTTGCAAGTAATTCCGAATACGATACATGTAGCTATTGTTTATTTAATAGTTCGTTGCTTATTTCGATAAATTTTAATTGAAACTGGCAAGCTATTCAGCTAAGGGAATAAAATTATTCTTACCAGCCACTCTTCTTTGCGGGTCAAGTCATTCAAGTGCGCATGCGCGCACTACAAGCGCTTCTTCCTTTCATTCAAATAACATGACAAAGGATTCACGGTGAATCAAACCACCATCGTACCGAGGAAAATTTATGGAATTGATTCTACATTTTGTCCCCGTTCTTTAAAAAAAATGGTAAGTGATCCATTGTTAAATAATTTCACCAGAATAAGTGACTCCGAAAAAATGAAACCACATTTTAAGTCCCTAAACCAATTACGCTTAAAACTAATTTAAACCACACTATTTTTAGAGATTAAAAGTAAATTACAGACTCGCAGAAAAAAATAGTCAAGGAATCAACTGGTAGATTTTTAATAAGAACCTTTAATAAATGTACAGTAAGAATCATGCTTTCCATGGTTACCCATTTTGGCAATGAAAGGTGAGACACCATTAATGAGAGCACAGCACTTATCGGCAGTAAGCAAATCTGGTAACAATTGCCTCGAAAAAACAAAAAAATAAAAAAAATCAAACACTTGCCATTCAGAAATTAATTTATATATGGGGACACCTTAAATCGATTGAATATGAAAACAAGTGGGCAGAGCCTCCAGGATACAGACTTAGTCCATCACTACTTGGACTTGTTCCAGAATAAGCATTTCTGATTTAAACAAAAAGGGAGAGAAAAGCAAACAAAAGGCAAGCTAGGCTTTCCCAAAACGAAACTTCAAGACAAGTTTTCAGCAATTACAAAACTGTATTTAACTGTTGCTCCTGTAAGTACACATCCACCAACCAATCCTCCCAACACGTCTCTCGTCACACACAATTAAGACGCTCGAGTTGTGAGAACACGCCCTACTGTGCCAAGTGCTTGAAGACTAAGACCCACAAAACCCAACACCGGGAGCTGCAGTCAAACTGGTGTAAGCCATCTACATTAATGGATTACCCTATCAAAGCATTGTGGTTGAGGGGGGAGGGAAGGAGTGCGGGTGTTCACCCAGCCCTTGTGTTAGTCCTGGGAAGCAGACCTGGAGCGAGAGCGTGACTTAGAGCGCGACTTTGAGCGAGACAGGGAGCGAGAGGCAGAGCGTTTGTCAGGAGACTTAACGCAGCCGTCTCCAGCAGAGGGAGAAGGGGAGCGAGAGGCTGACTTTGTGCGCTCCTCCTTCCCATTCTCCACAGGGGAGGGGGAGCGGCTACGAGACTTCTTGGCGGCAGGCTCCTCCTTTGATCGGCTGCGGGACTCACGGTCGGACTTGGCCTTGGAGCGGCTCTTCGAGCGCGACTTGCGAGTGTCGGAGTGGGACGAGGACTTGTGGCTTGCAGAGCGGCTCCGAGATTTCCGTCCACGGGATCGGGAACGCGACTTCCTGCCGCGCGACTGAGAACGGGACTGGCGGGCACCCGATTTGGACCGTGACTTGTGGGCAGACACCGATCGGGACTTGCGACCGGACCTGGAGCGTCTGCGGGAACGAGACCTGGAACGGGATTTGCGGCCGGACCTGGAGCGTCTGCGGGAACGAGATCTGTCGGCGAGAAACCAAAACACTGTCACAATCAACATCCTTGGGAGCAAAGGGATGACAGGTAAGTAAGGGCAGAATCGGTCTCCTACCGTGAACGGGATCTCGAGTTGCTTCGGGAACCACTGCTCCTACGGCTTCTGCTACGAGATCGCCGGCGGCTGCGAGACCTGCAGCACAGAAAGACAGCAGACTTCAACCCACCAGGCAGCACCAGAGACAGCACTGTGCCATCCTTCTGGGGAAGGGCTTATATTGACAAACGCAGCACATGTAACCTAATTGTGTAAACCTAAAAGGAACCCGTCCAAATAACTCAAGACTAGCGCAAGTCTTTAATGAAAAATGTATAACCAGCCTGTACTCCATGGACAGCATTCAAATATCATTGAGGTCATCGGCCATAAAATGATCAACAAGCATATTTTATAATGTAATAAAGGCCCAATAATGCAGTGAAAAGATGAACACAACCAGGCGAGCATACTTCCATAAAATCCAGAACCCACTACATGTTACACTGGAGTAACCGGCAGCAGAGACACTAAAGACCTTGCATTCAGCTCACTGCCTGGCGTAGACAGAGGAATCAGGCTTAGCACCCACCTGGACCGGCTGCCAGAGTAGGATCGCCGGCGCCGAGGCTTGTCCTCAACCAAGCGGATCTTTCTGCCGTTGATGTCAGTGCCGTCCAGCTTGTCCAGGGCCCTCCTCATGTCGGAATGGGAGCGGAACTCGATGACACCCTCGTTGGTACGCTCCTTGTGGGCATCCGCGTACGTCACTTCTCCAGCCTGCCGCATGAAGTCCTGCAGGCGACGATGCCCCGTTAACAAACCCAGCATGCCAAAAATCACTCGGATCAACATGGAACTGCCACCTTCTTCCATTTTTAATCCTGCTCACCTTGAGATCTTGCCAGCTGCAACGGCTGGACAGGTTCTCCACAATGAGTCGGTACTCGGTCCGGACAGGTGGCCCATACTTATCCCTGCCAGTGCGGCTCCTGCTGCTGTAACCACTACTGCCTTCAAACGGAAAAAGGACAGATCAGTCAGTACGGCAAAGTGGCAGGAACGCATGCTCTCCAAACCAATTAAAAATCAAAAAGAGCTGCTATTAGGGTAGATAGAACAGCGAGTCTGGCTCTGGACTTGAATAGTCCTAAGGACTCGTCCTCAGGAGCAGGGAGGGGGGGAAATGAATAAAAACCTTTGTGTCTACATGCCCTTAGTGAAACACCACCAGTTATTGTGGTCTGCAAACCTAGGCAAAAGTAGGCTTCTGGTGTTGGTCAAAGCCAGCCTGTGAACTGTACAAGCTGTGGCTGTACAACTGCACACAAGCAGTTGCATTGCTGTTCCTGAACAAAAGTGCAAAAGAGCAGCAATGCTCAGCCAAAACGTGAACTCGGCTACATAACCAGCATCTTTTCGCGACCATATGCTTTGTCCAGATATAATAAAAGGCAATGTGTTCTGGTCATAACCCTGATTTAAAAAATAAAAACAAAAACACAAACAGGTAGAAATTAATAACAGGTGCTACCATGATGTTCTGAAATACATTGCATTCAATCTAGAGAGACTAACTAAACCACATTACTGGATTACAGGTCTTTACCGTCGCTTCACTGACAACAGCGAGACTGAAGGCAACTGCTCTGTTACAAAGCAGAACAGAAGGCGGCACATCACGTTTTTGGCTAAAACCGCTCCGTAATTTTTCTTTCAACATAAAAACCAATGGGATTCCTCACCATCACCCTGGTCTATTGGCAAAAGGCTGCTGTCATCATGGCTTCCGGTTAGGTCAGCCAAAGGGTCAAAGGGCAAAGGTCACACACACATTGTAAGGTGAAAGCCAAGGCCAAACGGGACAGGCAGTCATCTTAGCCTCAATGGACTCGGACTCAGCCCGCACCGGACTCTTTCAAATTGAAACATCAAGGACTTTGTTAATGTTGAATTCAGATGGTAGACACATTGCAACTTTACAAGTCATAACCGTGGCATATTTATATGACAGCTGAGCTGGTTTTATATCCATCGACCAATTTTATTCTAGAAAAATAACTGCACGTCAAATTATTCAACGCATCACACTTAAGGCTACACACATACAACTGTTAAATTATTCTAATTTGCTTAAAATTTGCGTTTACAGTAGCATGTTCAACTCAGCAGCCATGCAAATACACCCGACCTAATATCCAGCCACGCCCACACAAGCCCACCCCTCCCCACATACAGACACTAAAACTCATTCTAGTCCATATTTGCCACCAACACTGTCTCTGGTCAACATGTGGGGCAACATCCTGCGACGTGGGTCAAGGGCAAGGATGGGGAATCATTTATGGACAGGCAAATCCTCTTCCATGTGACATCCTGCAAGGAAAAGGATCCCTCCTCTAAAACACGATACACTAATTGTGGGGGGTGAACCGTGCCATTACATGTGAAGATAAATTAAACCGCAAAAACCAGCTTCCCCACACTAGACTTGAAAGTTCTACGTTTTAGTGTTCGGGTGAAACTTGGAAGATGAATTAAGAATAAATTGGTTTGCAATTTTGTCCACCCTACAGAACAGGTGCACAAGACGGGTACTGCAGATAGCTTTAAAATGAGCTATCCAGGCAAACTCAATTAGCATCCGTTACACACCTGGAAACCAGCAGACGAGTTTGTTACAATCCACATGGTAACTGTAATTAAACCTAACAAAACAATACTATTTCCCTTCCTTGCAAGGGTTTTTTTTTTCCACCCCAGTGAAAAGTGGCGACTGAGGCGGTTTTAGGAACTTGGCCCAAGAGGAGGGATCCCTGTTATTTAATTCTGCTGCTGACAGCACTTACTGTGCCCACCACCCAAATAACCCCCACCGTATCCGTCGCGGTCTCGCCGAGGTCCCCTGGCGTGCTCCACGATGACCCGCTCTCCACACAGGTCCTTCCCGTTCAGCTCGTACACTGCATCGTCCGCATCGCGAGTGTCTTCGAACTCCACAAAGCCGTATCTGCACAGACATCATGAAAAACGTCAAACCCCGGTTATAAAATTCACCGCACATTTAACCGAGATAATAAAGTAAACGCTATGAAAACATAAAACGTTCTGATGACATACATTGTGGTCGATTATATTTATCGGATTTCATCCGAATTCACGCTAGTAAGCCGTGTTTGGAAGTAAACTTTGCATTTGAAACCCTTTAAAAAACAGAGCACACGGTGGACACGATATAACAATACCAGCCAGCCAGCCCAGACAATCATCTACTCCCCCAAAAGAATACCAGCTTAATTGTATTCCCATCATGAGTCTTTGATACGATAAAGAATAGTCAATAGAACTAGCTACGTAGTCAGCGTTATCGTCTCATGCCACCGCAGTGGTTAACGAATTGTTTACCCCAAGAATCAATTGTATGTGTGTAAACGACGAAAGTCGAAAAAATATACAAGCCTGTAGCTAGACTGATGAGAACAAAGCCTACTCGCTGAAGAAAGAAAGGAAAACAAACACTATGCGAATCGTGCAAGATACACAGGTCAAAGTACAGAGCCGCCTACCGCTAGCGAGTTCGCTTGTTTTCTGAACAGAAAGGGCGGCCATTTTGTCCACGCGGCAATCATGTAGCCGCAAACCAACTAACCTAAACATGAACAATTAGATAACAAAGCTAACTCAAAAATACAGCCGATTAGCTAGAATAGTTAAACTCTACGTCTTAAATATAATTCTGACGGTCTCTGA
This sequence comes from Hiodon tergisus, assembly GCA_025775045.1. Taxonomy (NCBI): domain Eukaryota; kingdom Metazoa; phylum Chordata; class Actinopteri; order Hiodontiformes; family Hiodontidae; genus Hiodon; species Hiodon tergisus. The sequence goes on along the minus strand of JAOVYW010074370.1, from coordinate 6,455 downwards.
AGTACAGTACAAATATCAGCATTCCCTTGTCTTTCTTACCCGTTTTTTAGGTCGATCTCCAAGAGTTTGCCATAACCACTGAAAAACCTCTGAATGTCCTTTTCACGGACATGATAGCTCAGCCTGCCTATATAGACACGAGGCATGTCAGCGATTTTTTTTGGGCTCTTTGTAAAAGAGATGCCTCTTAATCGTCGCTCTTCAACAGTGGCACAATCGTAAGACTCCCAGCCAGTGCTTTAACGAACATAGCAGAGTGAACGTTAACCCTTGTTCTCTGACGATAAATACGGCGGTAAAGAGGTTCGTCACTTCCATAGTAACGTGCATAGCAACGACTTGCCGGATATAAATAAATGGCGCATGAAGTTTTTGTATCGGGTCAATACGGACTAAGACTAAAATAAAAACTGGCGATTGGCTGTGGTTTTTATGGGTTAGGATTTAAAAAAAATCCTTGCTCGGTAATTCCATCTGTTCAACCCTATTTGATAAACTAAATTTAAAAATGGGCTTGATAGAATTTGATTGATAAATATATAAATGATCATCTCAAACATATAAAATGGTTTTGAACACTTACACTTAATTTATTTGCAGTTAGCCCATGCTCCATTTATAATATGACCCTATGGTCGAAAAGGAGCACAGTTAATGATGTGATGCAATTGCTGAAGAATGACCTACCTGTGCTTTTGGTTGGGCGTAGCCTCCAGTGATCACAGCATGGATTCAGTCTAGAATTAACTGAGGGGCTTCCACGGCTGTTACTCTTGGGCAAATGCGGGACACACAGTGAACGTCTGGTTTAGGAATGAGATACCTTCCATTATACTAAATGAATTGCTTGGGTTAGTTTTTGTTTACTTCAGCGAAGCGAGTTTTGTTAATCCAGTGTCGACATGGGCCAACACGCGGCATGAGATGCACCTGTAATCGACCGCTCTGCGTTAAATTTAGCTCATTTCTATGGCGAGAAATAACTGGAAGAGACGACATGATGGTAGTTTGTTACCCTCTTGCTCAACAACCTATTATTTGTTAATATACAGCCTGTTTAATATAAAACACAAAAAGTGCAACATAAAGAAAAGGGCAGGCAATGGGGGAAAGATGTAAATGGATGGCAAAGTAAAATCTGTAGCAGCATCGATATTTCGGATTTTTCACACCAGTCCTCCAACATCAATTTTAACCGTGCGAATGAATCAATCTTAAATGATTTTATGGAGTTAAATTATCTGCGTATTAGAATGGACCACTAATAAATATTACTTTGGGGCCGTAATTACACCTAACTATTTGTACATGTATGTACTGAATTAAATGGCAAGAGGAATTAAGACAATGAAATATGTAGTGTGGGTTGAAGACTCGGTGTGGAGTAAACCATTTTATCCTGACACACTAAAATAACAGTCCATTTCAGCTATCCATAAATGCCACAGCAGTACAAATAATTATGTCATGCCTTTTGCACAACACACAGAAGCGACGCACAGCAACTCTTCGGCTGCACGACGTTTGCAAGGAACACAACACAGTCTGTGGCGTTTTTTAAATGGGAGCATAAATTACAATCGTTACGGTAAAAAAGGTTTCTGAAATCCAATTCTATTCCTGACTCTCCCGACGGTCCATGCAACTAAGTAAAACACCCATCTCGACCTGTTGATGTGTAAAAACGTCTAGTTGTTTTGCTCGATCCTTCACAAAAGTAAGTTCGATCTGTCCTTTCCCAGCTAATTCAATGGTAACATTATGAATAACGTCGAAAACTGGGCTTCAATTGCCGACGAACACAACTTGTGTTTATTCCATTATGACTGCTAGCATCTTTTCAATTAGCTTTATTATAGCTAGTTGATTCTCGTAAACATTTTAAATACATTTTTACTAGCGGGCAGATTATTCGTTACCTCGCTTGCTATCTTTGGTTTTTCCAACGACCCATCATTTCTTAGTGAATTGTTTTGTCAAATAGAAAAGTTGATCAAGTTAGGTGACTACGGTGGCGAATGTAAATGTGCCGCTTTATTTGTACACTTTGCTAGGTTACGTTGGCTAGTTATAGTCTAAAAATACCTGTTTTATCTAACTATATAGATATTGCTATGCATCTAGTTACGTGTATATGGTTTGATATCTACTGTGTTTTTAAATTAAAAGTGGTAAATATTACCACACACATCTTGCATATAGCTGATTAACCACAAATTTGTGTATTTATCAAACTGTTAGCAGTTTATTGGCCTCCTTGAACACATTTCTATAGCCCAGCTTCGTAATGTTACGAATGTATTCAAAATTAAGTGTGTTGAAAGTATTGTAGTTTCACGTTTTCGAATAAACACATACACACACGGTATTTTAAGATAGCCACGGGTTGCCTTAAAGTTATTAGATGTGTTAACCATCATATTGCGAGTATCACCGAATCAGCAGTAATGTATAATACTGCCAGAAGGCAGAAAAACAATGCAATCGATCCTTGATAGTTACAATACAGCACATCTCGCATTCCTCACCCAGTTTTGCGATCAGATTTCAGTTCGAAGGTAAAGTTACTAGTCAGGTGACAGTGGGATCTGTAATTCCATGTGAGGTACTACTTCAATGGTAGTATGGGTCAGCATTCACAAAATTAACCGAGGACGAAATGAACCTAAATTTACGTTTGCATACCTAATGTTGTGCATTCAGAGTTTTCACTTCCCACGATTCTCTGTTCCGGTTCGCCATATTGTAGGACAAGCGGGTTTTATTGACCTGATTCGAACACACACACGAGAAGTTATTACAGAAGATCAGAAATTCCTGAAAAAATGTTTTGACTGTAAGAGTACGTTATCGAACTACTTGAAGTCGACACGAATTTGAGCGTATGGAGCGACTACATACTATAGATCACTTAATTGGTTCATATGTAAACACACTGAAAAAAGAGAAGGGAATCCCGTCGGTGTCGAAATAGACCAATTCCACTTGTTTAATTTAAAACGCAAGGTGAAAAAACAACCCGTTGACCCCGAGGACCAGGAATGAGTTCCCCTGAACTTTACACTATCCTAAATATCAAATTTCAACTAGTTGAACGCAACCCAATTATGTTTTTACAATGCATTACAAGATTCTGATAACTGTTCTCTGAGACTATCATCCAGTATAAGTGGTATAAATCTCATTATGGAATTTTTGTGTATGGTGAACACGATTAATGTACAACATGAAAAATGTTGCCTATCATAGTTTTTATTGCCCAGAACACATATATAACTATATTCAGTGAATGGGTATATTCACTATGTACTGGCACAAGTGTGTATATGCAACAAGTGTTTACAAGTGCTGGATATTTAGGCCTATTTGATTGATTGATTTTGATAGGTTATATATTCAAAATAAGATTCCAAACAATTTTATCCAACAGTTGGTCAGCGGGAGCAGTTTATTTTCAAAACAGAGTTTGAGGCTTTTAAGAAGTCCGATTTTGTCTTCCTTTTTTCTGGTCAAAACGTGTTTGTCAGTCTCTAGAAGCCAAATGAGGCCATCTTTTCCTGAAGGAAACATGTGACCTAAGTCATTGAATGCTTTCTGTGGAAGCTCCTCATGCTTACGTTGATATTTATGTGGCGGATACCCAGGTGACCCAAGCTGTTCCTTTTGAGTCATTGAGTTCTTCCTAAGTACAGAAAATCCCTCAGGCTAAATTGTAACAGGCTGCTGCGCTTGGTTTTCTCCCCCCCAGGAAATGTTCTCCTTAGTAAAAAAAAAAAAAAAAAAAAAAGATTTATGTATGCACTTCATTAACTATAGGTATATTCAAGGGGTTAGCTGTTATTTGACTGTGACAGAGCACAACTGTTTGTGTGACTTACCTATTGGTAGCAGACTGTATGGTCACTAGATTAGACTACTTTAATAAATGCATCTCTGCACAGAGCGTGGGCCCTGACAGTACTGATAGTGCTAAACCACAAAATCTATTTTGAGATTTCCTAACAGCATAGATAGGCAGTATGGTCCACAAATAAAAAATGTTTTTAATTGATTCATTTGAAGTTTAAATTGTTGTGCTGCTAAATAAATTTTTTGTTAAAACAATCAAAAACACTTTTTTTTTTAAGTTAAGGTTTGCTGGAGAGAACTACTTACTTGTTTTTCACTAGAATTAACACTAGCTGTTATATATAAACATACATTTTGTGAAATTATATATAGACATATTTAGAACAAACCCCGATGGTATCAACTTTTTAAAAACCAACTTCAACACAGCCGGTGAAATCGCACATCTTAATTGTAACCTTATAACATCTGATAATGCAGTGCCCTCCAATAATATTGGCATCCTTGGTAAATATGAGCAGAACGGGCTGTGAAAAAAGTCTTTATTGTTTATCTTCTTGATCTTTCATTAAAAATATTAACACTAATTATTAGCACCCCTAGAAGTTCTTATGAGTAAAATCTAAGTGAAGTATATTCCCATTCATAATTTTCATTTTTAAGTTCACCTGAGCCATTAGGAACACTTAAGTTGTAAGCCATGATTTTATGTTTCACATGGGTTTAAATATGAGGTGACACACAGGCCAAATTCCCATAGTCATCCCCATAGTCATCCATCACTATGGAATAAGAAAAACCCAAGAGTAAGAAATAATCTGAGTAATGATGTGCAAGAAAGGTTGTCGATCTGCAGCATATGGTTATAAGAAAACAGATTAACGGTTGAAAATGCCCAATTCCACTATCAGGGAAATAATTAAGAAGTTTGAAACTGGAGATGTTAGCAATTGGCCAGGAAGAGGACGTGTGTCAATATTGAGCCCACACACAGTAAGGAGTATGGTTTGAGTGGCCAAAGAATCTCCAAGGATCACAGCTAGAGACGTTAGTTGGGTCCTGGGGTCAGAAAGTCTCCAAAACTATGATCAGACGGCACCTACATAACCTCCCTTGTGTCTTTGATGTCATTAAACGACAAATTCAAGCGCCTACTGTTTGCAAAACATTACTGGAACTTTCAATGGAACCTTGTTCTATGATCAGATAAGACCAAAATAGAGCTTTTTATGAACAAACACCAGAGGTAGGTTTGACCTAGACAGAAAGATAGTCAAGGTCAAGAATCAAGGTCCTGCCATGGCCATCCCAATCCCCTGACCTAAATCCCATAGAAATCCTGTGGGATGATCTGAAGAGGAGAGTCCACAAGGACTCAAAATCTGAAGGATCTGGAGAGATTCTGTATGGAGGAATGGTCTCGGATCCCTTGCCACGTGTTCTCCAACCTCATTACACTTTATAGGAGAAGACTTAGAGCTGTTATCTTGGCAAAGGGAGGTTGCACAAAGTATTAAATGAAGGAGTGCTTATCATTCTGGCGCATATATTTGAGAAAATTAATTTTCTTTCAATTAGCTCACTATTGCCTCTATGAAACCAATTTAGATGCCAGTCGAACCACACAGGAGCCTGCACATCGTTATGAGTTTATTTTATTTGTTGTAATGCAGTTAAACAGGTGAAACACAAATCAGTTACAGTTCCTAATTTAGATATGGCAAACATAATATGTCGGTCAGCACAAACACAGTAATTAGAATTATGTAGACAAATTGCTTTTTTCCTGACCTTCTGCATAAAAATGCAGCTTGCCCAGATATACGCCCCAAATTTTTTGATATATGTTGGCACAGAAATGTTAACTTGCAAATGTGAGTTAAATGCTCACCCTCCAAATTTCATAGAGAAAATTTTTATTAAAGGATGGCATGGTGACCCAACGGTTAGTGTTGGTGCCTCACAGCTCCCGGGTTCGTATCCGGCTCACGTCACTGCCCGTGTGGAATGTTCTGGTTCTCCCTGCATTTATGTGGGTTTCCACCCACTTTCACAAACTTGCTAGTTTGGTGTATTGGTTTTTAGCGCTGGGCCCCGTCGTGTTCGCGGTGTGTTCACCGCGCGGGGCCTTGGTTGCCTCTGCAGGGTAGACTGAAGAGTGTCAGCCTTTGTATTTGGTAGTGGTGGCGTGCAGGTCGTGATGGCCTCCAAGATCTTGGACCGGCTCCGACGCACGCTTTTCAAGGAGGGGGCAGTCCCAGGCCAGCCGGGCGACGGCGGTGCCGATGACTTCCCGGAGAGCTCAGAGCTGGAGGACGACACGGAGTGCGTCTCCGCCCGCCTCAGCGGGACACTCAGCTTCGGGGGCGAGAGTGTGCTGGACTCAGAGGACCCAGTAGAAACCTCAGGACCCGACAGCGACTCAGACTTCTTTGGGGACTCGATGGAGAACAGGTCCTGCAGCACAGGTAACATTTTTAGCAACATTCACCAAAATGCTTGTGTTTGGATGTGCAAGTTACCACACTGTTGTTTGTTTGTTTGTTTGTTTGTTTGTTTGTTTGTTTGTTTGTTTGTTTGTTTGTTTGTTTGTTTGTTTGTTTGTT
>JAOVYW010074367.1:0-14874 GCA_025775045.1 Hiodon tergisus | reverse complement strand
GAATGTGAGTGAATGTGTGGTTTGTGTGGGTGTGTGTGTGAATGTGTGGTTTGCGTGGGTGTGTGTGTGAATGTGTGGTTTGCGTGGGTGTGTGTGTGAATGTGAGTGAATGTGTGGTTTGTGTGGGTGTGTGTGTGAATGTGTGGTTTGCGTGGGTGTGTGTGTGAATGTGAGTGAATGTGTGGTTTGTGTGGGTGTGTGTGTGAATGTGTGGTTTGCGTGGGTGTGTGTGTGAATGTGTGTGGGTGTGTGTACCGTGACCTTCTTCATCCTCTACATGATGCACGATTATCAGTTGCAGGGTGCATACAAAATCAGAGCCTATCAGGGTTTGTTAACACACTGATTTAAAGCAGCCTAGCATACATTGATCAGTATATCTGGGGGATCAGAGAAGGATTTGGGCAGCTCCGGTGACTTAGCTGTGCCTTTAAATGTGCTTCACTTGTCCAACCTGGAAAAACAATCCCTCAGTCTTGATCTGTCTGCTTCGGGGCATGCTGTGTGTACAAAGAGTCCAGTGCAGCTTGTTCAGGTCGGAGCCCGGCATGGAGTATCTCTCGCAGCTGTGGTGAGGTGTCAGCTCTAGCAGTTATCACTCCTCTCCAGAGATATTTTCGCCTACTCAATGCTTCGACATCTGATAAAGGTCTAGTCGTTTGTTCGCCGTCTGCTCAGATGTCGAGCAGATTAAATGTTTTTTTTCTTTTTGCCACAGTCCAAAAATAAACACGAAAAAACCACAAATGCTATGAAGAGTCTCTCGCGGCTCTCAAAAATTTGCGCAGTTGATTGACATGGTAATTTCCCCATCTAAGCCTTTTGTATTTGTCTTCAGCGCATGATTATCAGAGGCACTTTAAAAAATCCCATCATCTCGGGAGTCTGTAGTTTTGCATTTTAATTCCTCGGGAAGGCTGAGTGTCCGGGAGGAATAGAGAATGATCCAGTAAAGAGGCCGAGGGCCAACGTTATCGACATCGACTTTTTTCCCCTTCATCGCACTGCCCAGAGCTTGTGTGTCTCCGAGAGACCGGGGCACAGCCCAGCACAGAGGGGCCCCAGAGCCTGGCAATATGCAGGGGACAATGCACAGAGACACGTCCAGGGCCCCAGGTAGGGTAATATCTTGCTTGAGGAGAATTATTTCCACTTTTTCATAAGTCCTTCAATAAGTAAATAATACGTCCTCATGTTTGTGATATCTAGCACTTAGTAGACCAGTGCAGGTTTTAATTTCATATCTATAAAGCTTGACATTTAATGATGCAGCTGAAGCTAAGCACCTTGTTGAAGGAGAATATAAGTGTGATGGGTTTTGAAGCAGAAACACTTTGGTTAAATGTCTGAGTGTTTAACCTCTACACCACACAGGAGCTCCATCTCTTGCAGAAGTTTCAGCATGATCCTAATCTCATTGGTGAGTTATTGGTGCTTGTTCTCATTTCTGTTTTTGTTGCGTTACTTCTACCAGTGCCCACTAACCCTTGAGATGTTCTATACCCCATTTCACCTGTAGCTAACATGTGTTCATCACCTCATCATTCCAATAGTGAAACAAAACGGAAGAACCATGTTTTATAGCTGAACTGAATTGCAATATGCTGCCCATGCTCGAAGGAAGACGACCAGAACAGAATGTACACGTTATCCTATGAAAGATCCGTTTGGCTGTCTCATCTTCTGTGATTGCTAATTATGTAAAATACAATCGAACAATAGTTCATCAAGCACCTCATAAACAAATTCACCCAACTGCATCAACATAACAACAAACACGCTAATAAGTCAAGAGGCTTACCATTGTTTCACATCTTGAGCTTCCAGGGTCTGCATTCTGCTTCAGACCCCAGCCTCAGCACCCTTCATGTGTGGGCATCAGCTCAGATGTACTACGCACAAGTTTTTTTTACGCCTTAGTCTTGAAGTGTCAGAGACGTTAGCAGTACAAAAACCTCCCGTGAGAGCCTTGTGACCTTTGTTATGTCCTGAGAAACAATTTCTCCCGTTTCATCTCACAGGAGTTTGCCCTTAAATCTCTTCTCATCATCTCAGCTTGAAAAGGTATCACAAAAGATTGTAACATAGACACCCCCAAATATCATAGCATATTTCAGAGCCAGTTTCAAGGCTTCATTTTACTGATAAATAAGGAAATAAATTAAAGTATTTAGATGGCACACAAGCTGGAGAGAAGGCGAAATTCAAATCAATCTTAACAGAGATTTTCTGACAGAGTGGAAGTTTCACCCATGCCGACTGTGATCCCATGTGAAGCTCAGGTTGTGAGCTCTTCTGGCGGTGTGGGGAATGACCCAACTGCTTCACCAACACAGGAGAAACCCCACAGCCCAGACCAGTTACACAAGGCACCATGAAGTGACTGCAGACTGCTGTACCACGAAGAACAAAAGGGTGCATTCACAGTTACAGACCCTACTTAGTAATTCAGAAAAGATATTGATGGCAGCATCATTTATTTGAGTAAAATGATTAATTTGACATAAATCATATATTCATTTATATGTTTCTCCTCCCTTTTACCAAGGCAGGGAGTATATTTTGCATGCTCCCCTGGAGACTTTGTTTGTGCAAAAACAAACAGAGCCGTTTCACGTCTCACAAACAGTCCGAGATTTCGGTCAGGTTTGGAAATACGTCCTTGTGGGCCTGATGTATGGGGGGCTGATGTATCACCTTGGGTCAAGACAGCAGCAGGAGGTCAAGTGATCTGCTTTCATTTCTGATGGAGGGTCAGGAAACAGAACGGGGACAAAGGAGGCCTGTTCCCTCTAGTCATGTCCAGGGAAGCGTTTCCCCTTTAAAATCACACTCGTCATTTTAGAGTCAGGTATATTCAAAGGCATATTTTTTTCCTTTTGCGTAAAAAGCGTATTTTTCCCTGAAGCCGGTGAAGTAATTAGAATGTACCTGGATGCCAAGTCCACAGGCGGAACGAGGGGCTGGAGGCCTGCCCGCCTGCATTACGCTCACTCTCTAACTGGGCACTGTCAAAGGAGCGCCCCACGCCAAGGCTCTGATAGGGGGAGTGTGCCAGATGGGGGGGTCGGCAGTACTGAACTCAGCCCAGTGTGGCCAGCGGAGGGACAAGAAACTGGGCCTGTTTCAAAGAAAGGAGCCGATGTGCTTGGAAGCTCTGCTGCCCACATCCAGGGAGTGCCTGGGAAAGCAATGCCGTGCCATAATGTGTGATCAGACAGAGCTGAGATTTCAGGTCCTGGACCAAAGAGCATACGGCATTGAAGTGTAGGTTCCTGTCCACCCTGAGAATGTTGTGGTGTTCTGTTTGTATTTCCATGTATTTATTTGGCAGATGTTTTCATCCAAAGTGACATCCAGGGTCTTTGTAGCCTGATATATCAAATGGAAACAACAAGAAAGCAAACAGTCATGACGTAACGTCACTGGCCAATAGCAAAACCACAGTGCAAGACACTATGAAGATTGTGAGGACACTGCAAGATACTATGGGGACTGTCAGAACACTGCTAGAACTGCGAGGACACTGCAAAACAATGCAAGGACCCTATGAGGACTACGATGAGACTGTGAGGACACTGCAAGACAATGCAAGGACACTATGATCACAACGTAAATACTTTTATGTTGAAAAGTAAGAAAAAAATTAATATATCCCAATGCAGATCCCAGCCCAAATTCTCTGTCTATCCCTCTCTCTATCTCTCTCTCTGTGGCATTTCGTGCGAATGGTCCAATGTCCGGGAAACTCCCATTTTAATTTTTTCTGACTGCCATCCCTGTCAAGATGTCTTTAATGCCACAGGTAACCTCCTAGTACAGCATGGCTTGACCTCATCATTTAAAATTTTTCATGGTTTATTCTTCTCCATGTTGGCCCAGGCCTTTTATCTTGCTTAGCAACGGATTGGCAGCCCGGCTGACAACGACATCCCTATTGTGTAATGGGGGGGGGGGGTTTAGAGGCTATTAAGCCCATAATAGACTTCCTGTTTGGTAAATCCAAAAGTTTGTGTATATTTCCACATTCTATGTTTTTCGGTTCCAGCCTCACTTAATTTGATGGAAGCAATGTGCTTTACCTCTAAATAACAATGTTCACAGTTATTGGTTTTGTTATGACATCTAAAGACAATAGAGCGACGTGAAGCTATAGCCGACCATTGACTGTGAAAATAGGTTGCCACAGACATGAACAGTCACAAATGCGAGAACACATGCACTCACAAATGCACAAACAGAGAGAGAGAGAGAGAGAGAGAGAGAGAGAGAGAGAGAGAGAGAGAGAGAGAGAGAGAGAGAGAGCCACCGCAAAAGAGGGAGGCCATGGGAATCTGTCACTTTGAAAAGCAGGTTAAAGTTAATGCTGACAGTGATGCTGTGTGACCAGAGCTCTCCTCTCACTGGCTCTGAGCTTATTCCCATTCCCCTCTTACTGCCCCATTACAGAGGCTCGTCTCTAACCATCTGTGTCAAAGACATGTTGGTTCTCAACTCCTCTTGGGAGTTCAGCATCCTCCAAAACAATCATGGATGTGTGTCCTACACTGGCCACCTGTCCCTGGTTCCCCTGAAGGACACCTGCTGACCAGACCCCCGGCCAGCGTCGGGTGACCATCTTCCCGATCGCATACATGTTATGTGTTACAATGAGGCCTTGGATTTCCTTTGATTCCATTTTAAATGAAGGGACCAACAACATGGCAGTGCAGGAGACAAGACACCAGAAGATTTTGATGGATATCCTCGGCCTCCATTACCAGAACACTGCAATCAATGATTCCTGCTTGAATTGCCTCATTATGTCTCTTATATGAAACTTATATAAAACAGTGCTATGGATATGTCTTGTGAGCGGGGTTTATACCTAATACTATTATTATAATTTTGATTATAAACACATGCCACAGAGGATCAATTATTCAGCCTAAAGAGTGGTTACAAGCGAACACTAAAAGTACTCTCAAGGGTATCATTCCTATTAGTTATACAAGACATAATGCAGTAATGTACAAAGCTTACTTACCATGATGTGCTAAGCTTATCTATCCACATCAGTGGGGTTGTGGTAGGAGAGATGGGCTGATTCCCAAAGGCTTAGATGTTCCATTTGTGGTTTGGTGGTTTATCCTTGAACCTTGTGGGGGAATATTTGTTTTTAAAATAGCCCTTTGAAACAACGTAAACTGTGGTACTGTGAACCCAGCAAATCAATTATGCAGTGTCAGCCTCAAAGAAACTCAAATTTTTCCCACTGGGCACCTTGGATTCGGTAAACAGGCGAAAGGTGGCAATATTTCAGGCCGTGCGTGCTTTTGTGTCTCTGGTCTGAAGCACAGGGGGCTCGCCATGTTAGACTGCCCACCGGCAAATGCACAGACTTCTGCCATCTGCCACCTACATCCCTCAACAATACCTCCAGAACGTCTTTTTAACTGTTATATATCTCCCCGAGGTTGACCCCCGCAAAAAGCGTACTTTTTTTTTGTCAGACAACACACAGCTGGCAATTGGCTACACATTGCTAATGCATCCTGAGTCGGTTTAACCAGCATCAAGCATATGTTACCGCTGAACACAGTTACTCCAAAGTGACTTGCATCTGATGTGGATAAAGTAAGGACCATGACGCACCCAGTTTAACCACGTCGTCTTTCAAATCTGTCTCATCAACACCTTTGATTATCTCCTATCTATGTTAATCTTAATCTACAGAGTAAACAGAAAATGCTGAAAAAATGTCCTTGATTGCAGGAAAAGCCTTTTCTGTAGATAATATGTAGTTCAATCCATTGACTAGGTCTTCAAAAGACAACTTTTGTCGGTTATGATTCTGAACTAAACTGACAGCGTTCGCAGAACAAAACATAATTTCATTTCGATATCTAATGAAACAAGGATGGAATGGAATTTTTTTTAACGCCCATCACATCATCACGGCCATCTTAAGTTAAATTAGAAAGAAGTAGCAATGTTTCCGGAACCCACAAGCTCCAGATTGGAACGCACCAGGCCTATGCGATGTGTTAGAATTCAGCCTGTGTTGTAGCAGTCTGTTGTAACACTCTTCAGCAACAGCAGTATCTCGTTCAGTCTTCTCTCCCATTCTCATCCTAACCCTTTTTTTTCCCTTGCAGAGATTCATTGAGGTCGAACAGTGATCTTGTTATCATTTTAATTATACTTTTTCGACACTCTGAGTGTTTAAACATATGCAATTAGTGTAAGCATTCTAATAATCAAACAGGCGCTGTACGTGAATCAGCTAGTGGCTATTAACTATGCAAGCACTCACACGTTGTGTAAGAAATGTAGCCGTCTGTTTTGATTACAGAACCTTGCATTAAATATAAATGCCAATTGTTTGTTTTCCCTCCCCGACCTGAAGGGAATGGAGCTATAAACCATGGTGCATAATCTACAGATCAGACTGCGGATGAAAATCTCTGCTGTTGTGTGAAGACAAAGCAGACTTTAATGACGCGACAACAATAACAGCATTTCAGCATCGCTAAGGATCTCTGCATGTACGATAGGTTTTTCTGGAAATGACAGCGCTGTCTCACAGCCTTGTTAGTGGCGCTGGGGCTCACCTCTGGCCCCTCCCATTTCTATAGGTGTTGCTGAAACTCCACCCCCACGCCATTGCTTGTGGACTCCTCCCTTAAATCTGTACCCAAAGGAAGATCTTGGGACTCGAGACCTAACTGGCAATATCAGCTCTGGTTCATCTTATGTGTTGGCACTGTAAACTTGGGTGCAGATCCAGTTTACCCTCTGTTTAGGAAAGTCATCTCCTCAGCATCTCAGTGTAGTACTTCTGGGGATCTCAGGGGTGGGACCAGTAGTAGGAATGGTCACAGGTGCCCGGGATGGGGGTCACATGAAACCGTTAGGATTCTGGTTCACTCTTTAAATGCCTTACCTCTGGTTGAATCCGAGTATGAAGCACAGTATGGGTCACAATATGAAGCGCAGTATGAATCAGCGTATGAAGCACAGTATGAATCAGTGTATGAAGCACAGTATGCGTCACAACATGAAGCACAGTATGAGTCATAATATGAAGCACAGAATGAATTAACGGATGAAGCACAGTATGAGTTACAATATGAAGCACAGAACGAATTAACGGATGAAGCACAGAATCGGCAAGAGCCCATGAAGCAAAGAAGCTGCAGCTAATTTATTTACATCGCACCACCTTCCTCACACATCCTATATCTGCACCTGGGCTGATATCCGCATTGTCTGGGATGTTGTACTTGATCATATTATGCATTAAATATATATCACCGCCAGCTCATAATTGATTGATTCTGTAGGACCTAAAAACATCACAAAGCTCAACTAATATTCGCACTGTAATGTTAATGCTCGGTGAACATCTGGCTTTCACTCTCTCCCCCCTTGTTTCCCCCTCCCTCTGCACCTCCTTCTTTCTCTTACCAGAAACAAGCCTGACAATTAACACCCTGGCCTCTTTTCTCCGTTCAAAGCATTTACACAGAGACAAAAGATACAAGTCAACCCCTCTGTGCTAAACAACATGGTGGTTTCCACAAATGATATGGATGAGACTACATTTGTTGTTGTTTATTAACACAAGTGAGGATGGATGAGATTTCTGAGTAAAATAAAACAGATGAGAAACCATTTAACCTCTCTCCTTCATTTGTATGGGTGCCTGCAGTTTCAAATGCGTCCGCTTGTGACTGTGTGTGTGTGTGTGTATGTGTCACTTTCGACTTCATGCTCCAAAACACACGGCCATTAAAATAACAAGATTAAGAAGCAAGTCAAGTGCAAACAATTGGAAAATGAAGTTTAAGAAGATTAAATTCCATTGGGGTCTTTTCCTGCACAACACTCTCCTCTGCCTCGAGCATGCTCAATACAGCCCCCCCAGGCGGGACATGCGAGGACACGGGTGGGGTGGGGTCTCACGGTTTTCTTATTGACCAATGGGACCGCAGGTTGGATGACCCAGCATAACTAGCCTAATCAGCTGAGGGCAGGGGCAGGGGAGCTAGAGAGCAATAATTAATTGACCAATGAGCTCTGACTACATTAAAAATGGACAACTGGGATCAGACTGGTTCAGGATGATTGCTTCCTATGACTTAATAATAAAAAGTATATATAACGTTTATATGTACCCCTCTGTTTGCTTAGCCACTATCCATATCTTACGACAATTCTTTTTTTCTTGCTTTTTTGAAATTCCTCACATAATCTAGCAATATTGCATAATGTTGATTATGTTTTTCAGGGGAACAAATTATAGAGAGAGGTAAATCTCTATACTTCTCTAAAATAAATATTCTTTGCTTCATTGGCATGAAGAAATCCCAGTAAAGTTGAAAAAGCAGTATTTAATTTTTTTATTATAAATGACAATACAAAAAAAAAAAAACAGATAAAAGAAACAATGAGGGGAAAAAAAGTTAGATGAAACAGTCAATGAGATTGTCAAACTTTTGAGTTCAGGCGTGAGGAGCTGTTCTGCTTCTGCATTCCACATGCTTCCTGAACTCGTGAATGCCCTGGCGGTAAACATGCCACTGAAGCATGCCTGGAGCATGTGTGAGCGTTTGTCAGCATGGTAAAGAAGAATGCGTGCAGAGTTAGCATCCTCCCTCTCTGTCCTGACCCTATGAAAAGCCTTGCCTTCGTGTTGAAATGTCTGCCTGACATACCATTAATCAATAGAGGTCAGAAAAGGCTGTAAGGTAAGATTAATTTCTACCTGTCTGTCCTTACCTTATCAGTCTACCACCAACCAAAACATCTTATCCCCGTCGTTCTCTACCACTAACCAAAACACCCTATCACTGTCTCTCTCTGCTACTAAACAAAATATTTTATCACTGTCTCTCTCTGCCACTAACCAAATTGCCTTATTATTGTCTCTCTCGTACCCCTGACTAAACACCTTATCGATGTCTCTCTCTACCACAAACCAAAACACCTTGTCACTGGCTCTCAGTTTTTCAAATTCAAATAAAATTAGCTTTTATAGGCACGACCAATACATAGTATTGCCACAGCATTGATCTTTACAAGTAGAACAAATTAACAGTTTAAAATACACAAAATAACAACAACAGTTATGATATTTTCTGTAAATCTACATGTGTGTTTGCATTGATTTCCTAGTGTGAGGAGCCTCAGTGTCACTCCATCACTCCTCTGTGACAGGCACTTGTGAACTGGGATACCTCTTTAATGCAGCTTGTTTCTTCTCCTAAATGGATGGGTTTTTCACAATCAGGGAATTTTCTGCAGATGC
This sequence comes from Hiodon tergisus, assembly GCA_025775045.1. Classification (NCBI taxonomy): domain Eukaryota; kingdom Metazoa; phylum Chordata; class Actinopteri; order Hiodontiformes; family Hiodontidae; genus Hiodon; species Hiodon tergisus. The sequence continues at coordinate 5,582 of JAOVYW010074367.1, read as the reverse complement.
TTCATGTTTTTGGGAAGAATGCTTCCCTTAATTTGTTATATTTGAGGCACTGTACTAGAAAGTGTAACTCTATCTCCACCTGGTCTGGAGGACAGTATACACACTGCCTGTCCTCTTTGGGTATGTCTGCCTGTGTAGTCCAGTCTTGATGACCAGGCTCTGATAACTGAGCATTTACATTGTTAAGGTATGTCTCTCTTTATTGTCTTTCACCCTGGTCAGGTGCTCAGCCAGGCCAAATGTCTCTTTAGGGCCTGATAGATTGTTGAGTGTTGCTGTCCTGAAGCTGGCTGAGTGGACTTTTAACTCTCTCTCAACCCCTAACTAAAACCTTTAACCTCATTCAACCCTCTACCCAGACCCTAACCCTTCCCATCTTTCAACCCTCTACCCAGACCCTAACCCTTCCCATCTTTCAACCCTCTACCCTGACCCAAACCCTTCCCATCTTTCAATCCTCTACCCAGACCCAAACCCTTCCCATCTTTCAACCCTCTACCCCTGATACAAACCCTTCCCATCTTTCAACCCTCTACCCTGACCCAAACCCTTCCCATCTTTCAACCCTCTACCCCAGACCCAAACCCTTCCCATCTTTCAACCCTCTACCCCTGACCCAAACCCTTCCCATCTTTCAACCCTCTACCCAGACCCAAACCCTTCCCATCTTTCAACCCTCTACCCAGACCCAAACCATTCCCATCTTTCAACCCTCTACCCAGACCCAAACCATTCCCATCTTTCAACCCTCTATTCCTGACCCAAACCCTTCCCATCTTTCAACCCTCTACCCAGACCCAAACCCTTCCCATCTTTCAACCTTCTACCCCGATCCAAACCCTTTCCCTTCTTTTAGACAAGTTTAAAAATAAAATGTCTTCAAACCATCTTTTGGCACCATGTGCTTTTTCATAGAATTTTAAGCAGCAGATTTTTTTAAATGACTGCAGAAGAGAAATGTGACAAATGGTGACAGCAAATTTGTACGCCATTAAATAACTTGAGCCATGGACGTTTTGACAACAACAAACTGGAGACTAATGCAAGGCCTTTCACTCCAGCAGATGTGCATTACATTCACCTCATGTCTAAATTCTGCCCATGATGAAAAATGTACATGTTTTACATCATTGTACACGCAAAATTAAATGACAAACAAAGTAAACTTTAAGCCACCGGTTAAGGAACATGTGTTTTGACCTGTAAAGGGAATTCCCTACCCCCGCTGGAACTTCACATCTTAAACAAACGCTTCTCTTAAAATTGATTTGGCACTCTGGTCATTGTTACTATGTCACAATAACAGAACAACTCTCTGGGTTTTCTCTTTAAACACCCGCGAATCACCCCAGAGACGAGCACTTGTTCAAAAGAGATGTTTTTATCAGTAAACACTGTCATGGTACTGGAGTAGTGGCAAGCACAATGCACAGACCCGTCACTCTGTCTGGGCGAGCCTCTGAAACATCCACAGTCCCTGCGGTTTTGAGAGGATGCTCGACATCGTTTGAACTTTATTCCACGACAGCTAAAGAGCCTCCTGTTGTGTCTGATGTTCGGGCCGCTTTTTCTTTTTTATAATTTTTTTTAAAACAAAAAACCTGCTCTCCTCTGTCTCCCCATCTCTGCAGCTTTCTAAAGTGCGGGACACTCTTCATGGCACGAGGAAAATAAACAGTTTTGTCAACGACACTGTGATGTAAAAACAGTGTTGGGTGGATATAGTTTTGCTGCATGCAGCAGTCGTATGCTAAAATACTGTCTGCCATTTTAATCTAATTGTGAGCCTGTTAACCTGGGTTATTATTTGTGATTTATTATCATCACTGAAATGGTTTAGCTGCCATATCACACCAGGAAAGGGAATGAGAGGGAGATGGAGGGAAATGATGAGAGGCAAGGGGAGACATGGGTGTGAGTGTATACCCACGGTTTAAAACTAGCCCTTCCCCCTGGAATCCACTGCCAGCAGACACACTATAAATCAGCTCCTCACCTCTAATCATCCTCTCCACATTCATTGCTCCAACACAGTCTTGCAATACCCCATTTTATATATTTGTTAAGGCCAGATCCGAACTGAAAGGCAATTCGACATATACCCCAACAGGACCTCACAAAGGATGTGGTGTGTGTAAAGTTTGCTCCTAGAATAAATTAGAATTTGAGAGATCATGACCGATTTCGTCCATGCTTCCCGGACCTTTGTCTTTACAGGGTTAGAGCATGTACTGATGCTAATGCATTGCTGTATTGCAGAAGGAGCAGGGTTAATGTGGAGCTTCTCCAGGAGCTCTCTTCAGTGGGACACAGGGTGCAGGGGCCAGAGGCCAGGTGGAAAGGAACGCACTTATGGACCAAATCTGGAAAAGATCTGATCCCTGAGTTCCCTTCTGGTATTTCCCCTGGGGTTCAAGCCATCCCCAACATCCTTTCAGGCTGTGGGGCCATTTAACCACGTCTAATCCTGCCCACAGACTGCCGTTTTATGCCAGAGGAATGCTAGTCAAGGAGCTAACCGACAGGTTTCATATTAAGGCAAATGAACTCTGCAGTCAGAACCAATGTCAGATGTTTTCTTTTCCTTCCAAAAATAACCACAGTTTCTTTACCTCTTTTTAACGGTTCTGCTTGTCAGGCTTCATAGGGTCTGCCAGGCAGTGATTAAAATCCAACACTAATCTTGTGTTGGGAGCAGAAGAAAAAGAAGGAAAAAAAAACAGTGGAAGATACACAAGCTTAGCGTGTTATCGCTTTAGTACCCTGGGAACGCTCACGGGTTACAACTACTGTGAAAGACGAGGCAGATGTGGAGTTTATAGGAAAGGATATCTAGTGAGGCAAAAAAGGGATGGAAGGGAGGGGACAGAATCTTTACAGGTCAAAGGTCAGACGCGCTCAGCCGCTTGCATTAATCCTAAATGCTTTTAAGGTTCCGCTCTGTGGAGCGACACAAAGCTAACAGGAGGCAGTGGGCGCCTCAGGGGTGATGGAGAGGGACAGAGGAGGGGCAGGGAGACAGGTATGGTTCCTGTTAGAGGAGATAAGGCGGAGACGAGTAAGTTCTGTGTGCATTCTGCTGACAAAGATGCTTGTAGTAACTGCATCCAGCTCATCACGTCAGGGCGCAGTGTACGTGTATCGTCAAGGAAACATCTGTCGAAGTGTCTGCTGTTAGGTGAATTAGCTTTGCTGTTCCGGGAAGAATCTCAGTCACTAAAGAGAAGAGGGTGGGGGAAGGAGCGGGAGGGAAGGAGGAGGAGTGGGAGAAATAATAAGAGGGCTGCACATCATAAAACACGACCACACACGCACACACATATGCATATGCACAAAGGCACAGACATGCACATACACATACACGTGCACACGCATGCACGTACAAAGGCACATACACAGACACGTGCTGTTAGTCCTATTAAGAATGGCAAAAGAGTAATGGCAGTACCCCTGTTTATCTTATTCCAACATTACATATACAGGTGTTAATACCCCCCAAGAAGAAAAAAAACGCTAAAGCTTTAAAAAAAAGGAGCTATGTGCACCACTAAATTTTGACGTTAAAATGGTGCCGACACTTTGTGCCTGAACTTTTGTTTAGTAAATGTCAGGTCTGTTTGTAGTGCAGTTAAATATTTGCACTATGGTTTTATAATAGCACCTCACGGACTCCTAGCTTAGCTCTCATCTAACCCATCAACATGGCACTGTAGAGCTATTGGCTCACTTTGTAATGTAGTACCTATACCAGTTGATTTTCACCATGCCTGTCAAAATAACTTCAGTGGAGTGGCTTTTACACAGCGGCAAATACGTGAGGGATTTGATTTGGAATGTAAATCACTAAACCCTTTCATCCCCAAACGTGATCCTATTTCCTCTGTGACAGCGGCGAGCTACACGGATTCTTCAGTCAGAGCCACGACTGGAGAACCGGGCTCTGCTAGAAAGTGTGAGAGATGGAATGTTGTTAGGGGCTTGGCTGATAGCCCCCGCCTGATGCATCTTACCTTACCTGGACCCATTAAAAACCAGTGAAATATCTCTACAAACTCTCTAAAGGGCATGAGACAGCTGAAAGCCATCCCAGATACGTGCTTCCACTAAACAAACGCCTGGCAGCTCGCACCCAGTGACCACGGCTAATCCCTGCGCCCGGCTGTTGATTGAGAAGAGCGGGCAGTTTAAAGAGGCGTGACTTGATGACAGAGCGAGGCAGAGCAGGCTGTCAACCTGATTACAAAGCAGCATACAAACGCCCAACCTGCTCGGACTCAGTGTTACTGAAATGTGCCGGCAGCCGTGGTGGGAAGGCTTCAGTACTTCCATCGATGGGGGGGCTGGTGTGTGTGGATTACCAGCAGTCTCACATGTGACACGTCAATCAGGGGTTGTCACGGACACTCCAGTGTTGACTTCAACAGGTAGATGATTTTTCCTTTTTACAGTCCAAGCTCTAGTGGGTAATTTTGGTGTACAGAAAAATAATGTTCCCAACAGTGTCTTAATGTCATTATCACAAAGAGCAATCTTTATCTGAAGAAGATATTCACTAAAAAGGCTGATTGAGAGACAGGGGGCGAAGAAGGGAAGAGAATAAACGTAATAGGGACTTTGTGTGTCCATTACCATCCGCGTATCTCTGGCCTTGCGTCAGCTGAGATCAGACAATGAAGTCCACTTTGACTGTCAGGATGGTACAGGTACAGCAGGACATGTGGCATACGTTTGTGCATGTGTTTGTACTGGATTGACATTTCAGTCCCTCCCCAGGCTGCAGTTGAACACTTGATGTGGAATTGCGGCTTTCCTTTGGCGTTGAATGAGCAAGTGACACTTGCCTGGTTTGTGTCTGGCTTCTTGGATAGCAGAGCACGGCGTGAATAGCGAGTGAAGACAGATATTGGGTTTGGTTATTGCAGTGAGAGAAGCATCGATCTGTGCCTGGAATTAGACAGTCACATAGTCCTGAAAATGAAAGGACATGAAGGCAGCACTTTGCCTCATTGTAAGGTCCTGGTGAAGAGTCGATGTAAGGCCTCTGAGGACAGCCGACTTATAAAACCATCCAACAAACAAATAAACAAACAAAAAGCTGCAAAGATTAATGGAACTTGCTCTTTCAAAAACAGTATTGACATTGTAGCAGTTTAAAGAATTCAGTCTGGAAAGTGGACAGCAATGTGTGACAGTTAAAGACAATGACTGAACATTTTCTGTTGCCATAACATTACCTCATCTTTATACTTTATACAGGATTATTACATGGGTCGGGCCGACCAATGTGTTTATTCGCTAAAGGAAATCCTCCTTAGCCCTTTGAACATGAAATCATGGATATTGCTGGAATGTTACATAGAAATATGGGTATTTCTGTGAGTTCTGATACTCGGAAATGCATTCTCCTCCCAGGCACGGGCACGATTGATGTCCAGCAGGATTGGGCTCAATGCGATGAAAGGAGCCTTTCTTCTTCAAAGTGGCTCCTTGCTGATGCGTGTAGGGTCAGACACACACACACACACACACACACACACACACACACACACACACACACACACACACACACACACACACACACA
>JAOVYW010074366.1:4588-18358 GCA_025775045.1 Hiodon tergisus | reverse complement strand
GGGAGGGAGGGAGAGAGAGAGAGAGAGAGAGAGAGAGAGAGGGGGGGGGAGGGAGGGAGAGAGAGAGACAGCGTAACAGATTACCAGTAAAGGTGGAGGAGTCCCCATACCTCTCCATACTGCATCAAACATTTTCCCTTTTAGCTATACCTGGAAAAGGAAACAGCAGGTCTTTGTCTTTGTTTTTGTTTTTTTTAGACATTTTGGTCAAAAATAGTTTAAAAGGTAATTAATCCAATATTTTTTTATACTGTTCAGGATTCAGGATTATGTTTTTCTAAGGGTATAAATACTAAGAAGAAAAAATGTCTTTCCCATTGAGAGAATACTACTTCTTTGCTACATTTATAACAACGATAAGGAGAGTACTGTGTTTTAAATTTTTCCATAGATCTAGTTCCTTATTAATTAATCAATTTTAATCATATGTATTATGTCACTGAACCCCTCAATTTCATTGAACTTAAAATAATTAGAAAGAACTTATTATTATAAACTATTTAGAAAAATAAGCTTGCTTTTATGTGTAGTTTGGTAAAACTTTAAAATGAATTATTTCATACCAACCAGGTCAAATATCAGACAGAGGAGGTCGTTGCTACAGCAACAAGAGATACAACTTAAAGGGAGGCCTTTTTTGAGTGCTAAACAGAAGGCAAAATTTGCAAGCCTGTCTTTTAAAAGCAACCCGAGATCCAAGGATTAAACTGATTTTTTAATTTGTTGGGGTTTTATTGTTTTGCCTGGTCCGACCAATCCCAGTTCCTGAATCCGTATTTGGCAGAAGCAGCATTAGCCGGCGGACCCAGCCAGTCTGATGCAATGGTACAGGTTGGTGACCGTGTAGTTATAGCGTGGGGAAAATTACCTGGTACACATTAGGTCCTTTGATACCAACTGAGCAAGGTTTGAACCCCACAGCATATCTAAATACTTAATACCTTAATACCCAACGAATTGAAACTTCTCGACATTCCCTGTTTTGCCACATGAGGGCTGATGACCGGATCGAGACCCACTATCATCAGCATGATCACATATCCTCCACAGACACCTGCACCTCAGCCTTCCCTCTGAGACTGCCATGATAAGCGCACCTGTACCTAAACCCCTTGGGCTCTGTACCGGAAAGACCAGCCAAGAAAGAACTGCAAAATGCACGTTACAAGCCACCTCCTGAAGAGTGAGGATTCGGTCCTGAAACCGGCATCTCCCGAGACCATCACAACCGTCTAGACGGTGGGCTGCTCTCACCCTCAGGTTTATACTGACAACATAAGAATAAATTAACTCCTCTGCATGCTTTCATTGCAATTCCAGGTGTGACCTTAACTTTCTAATTTCATACATTTGCAATATTTCTGAAGCATAATGTTTAAAAAGTTAATTTAAATATGAGGACAGAATAACGGGGCACTTAAAAAATTAAACACATCTAGATGCTGAGGACATACATTAGCTGACCCTGTCTGTTCCAGTGCAGTTTGACAGCAGTGGATGTTATTGCAGAGAGTGGAATGCTTATCTCCATAGCTGCATAAGTTCAGCAATTTCTAAATTATGGATAAGCAAAACACTGCTGAGCTGTTGACAAAAACACCGTCCTCCAGCTAAATAGATCACTTGTCTGGCAGCCAGTTCCCCACACGGGTTTTTCTATCTTTCCCCTTTTCTCTAAAGTGAAATGACTTGCAAGGTCAGAAAACAAAGTTTTTGGAAGGGCTGGGTCCAAATTGCAGACCATATGTGCCACTGAACAAGGTCACTGTGAAATTTTCCAGCTGGCAGTCGGTGAAATAAATAAAAAACCTCAGAGTTCAGACTCCAGAGTTGCTTATAAGAGTTGCTTATTCTATTCACACACGATTTCCAGCAAGACTTATGACTAAGGGATGTCTCCTGTTCCATCGGGTCCCTTTATAGGCAAGGGGGAAAAAAGCGTTTTTGCCTCTGAAGGTCGCAAGTTTTCTAGAATAGGCAAAGGATGAATTTTAAATGACACATTACTGTGCTTCCGAAAGGCTTCAGGCCATGGAAATCTTTCCCAGGCAGAGCATACCATTCCACAGAAGTTAAAGACCATGGTGCCTTATGTATGACATGCACCATTTACAAGTAGTTCAAAACGATTTACAGTTTAGTTGTGTAGCAGACGCTTTTATCCAAAGCGACTTACTCAGCTAAGAATTTCCACATTCATCCACTTACACAGCTGGATATTTTAACTGAAGAAATTCAGGTTAAGTACCTCGCTAAAACCGGCAACCTTTTGGTTACAAGCCTGTCACCTTAACTACCACACAAACAGCTGCCCTTTGTTCGTACTTGTGACTTTAAGATGGATTCAGAAATATGCCTATTGTCCGTTTTGGCACCTAAGGGCATTTCCTAGTTGGACAGTATTAGAATGGTTTTGGCGCAGGCCACTCTCCACTGTAGATGGACTCAGGGCTCAGCGTGGGATCAAAAGGTGTAGAGTTGCCCGATTCTTCCATCATCACACGGAGAAATAAACGCGATGTAGGGAAGCATTGTCAGGACATATATTCCTCTGTGTAATCTTAGCAGAGCGAAGAGCCCGCTGCGTCGGGAGACAAGACTGGAGAGACCATAGAAAAATAATCCGTCTTGCTAAGGGTTGCTCCTGTCATTACCACAGTAAATAACCAGAGAACATAGTTGGTTGAGGTTTTTTTATCCAATGCAATGTTTAAATATTGTATATGATTTAGACAGAGTATTCCATTTTTTTTTTTTTTTGAAATGGTGTAATGTGTTTGATAAGACATTAGCAGTGTGTTGATCTGAATTCTTACTATCAATCTTCTGTACAATTCTACCGTCTTTGAGGCCTCTCCACATTTCTGCACACACCGGGCCTGCTTTGAGATCCAGACAAGCAGAGAGCATGCAAGATTCAAGTGCACAGCAGGGGGGCGTAACGCTTGTAGCGGAGACCAGCGTGGTGCACATCGCGGCCCACAGCCAGGCCGGCGCTCGAGACTCCCCAGGCCAGAGAGATAAAGCTGGGGCTCCCTCTCGTAACTGGCCCCTTGGCATTTCTCCTTTTCCTCCTCTCATTAACGACATGGTCCACGCAATGGCTTCCTCTACCGCGAAGCTCGTCCGGCACTGTGTGGCGATACGCGACTGAAAGCGTCGCGTCTTTCCCAACTCTGCCGGGGGATTAGTGAAAAACCTCATCTTCTCGTTCATCTTCTTCCAGTGAAGCGAATATCACATTACATGTTTCCTGTGCTCTGCACGCGATTGTGTGTCTTATCTGTGTGATCCCATCTTGTATCGTAATGAAAGGCCCAGAAAAAGCCGCACAAAGCTCATCGCTGGCAAAAGAGAAAGGCAAATTAAAAAGTTCTTAAGGTAGCTGAAATCAATTTGGGAAAATTAGACTGACCTCTCAATTAAGACTAAACTTAACCACATCAGCTCATTTTCTGACAAAGTTGATGTCATAACAACCTTTGGTAATTGCTGGTACATACAAAAGACACTAAATCCTCATGTTCTGTTAAAAAAAAAAGAAAACAAACTTATTTGGGGGGATGGATATTGCCTCGTGCCCGAAATAATCCAGGCAGTTTGAGTGGAGCATATTTAGAAATGTCAGCGTTTCCCCGTCTCTCCCCGGTCATGTGCATGTGTGACCTAAAGGCACGTTTTAATGATGCGCTCCCTCTGGAGCAATAAGAACCAGTTCCCCGTCGTGATTATTCCAGCATGTCAATTTAACACGAGATCAGAATAGATCGTCTTTCCCTTACGTACCAACACGTGGATCTGACAGTGGGTTTTTATTTTTATTTAATTTTTTGGCATCCAGGCGGTTTTTGTTAGTTAAGGCATGCATTTTAAATTAATGAATATGACGCTAGGTGCCCAAACTGTAACATATCTAGGAAAACAACCATGACCCAATTGCCGTTATATCAGTGAGAATTATCTCGTAATAAAAGTAAGTCCATAAAATCTTACGATTAAACAACACTGTCTCGATGACCTGTTTTAAGGGTTGCACCAGCCATGAGACAAAACCGAGATATAAGATTTTTCTAAATAACGGAACGATGCCTAAACTGCCTCACAAAACCGGTTACACTACTTCTACTACAAGAATATCAGGCCAGAATTCTCCATTTAGTAAAGTTGGACTTCCTGGAAAAGGACATCTATTACACAAAGTATCAGTAGAACCATCCCGTTTTCCACTGCTGAACCGTTTACCGTTAGTAATTCTTTATCTGTAAATATTTATTTTGACTTAGGCATTTTCAGTCGAAAAGGTCTGAAGGGGGAATCTGTATGAAAGGTTGCTTTTAGTATCGTGATCATATAATATTTGACCCCTGTTGGACTGAATGGATAACGACATTATTCAAGCAACATACTCGGTCGGGCTAATTTATGAAACCCAAACTACAGAAGGCAGTAAATGTAGTGGTGAAAAGGGGTGGGGTAGGGGGGTGGAGGAGAGAGAGAGAGAGAGAGAGAGGGAGGGAGGGAGAAATGTTATGACATTTAAAGTTCAATTTGTGGTGAGCTCATTCATTGGGGCCATTGTTATTCCAATGTATCTCTGCATAATAGTGTAACAGACAGATCATGGCAGGTTCAGAGTACAACTCACTGAAGACAGCTGATCTTACCGATCAGTGGCAATGACCTACTAACATATTCACTGGACGGGGAAAACCAGAAATAATACCCAATAGTAATTATCGTCAGTAAAAATAAAGGATAAAGTAAGGATACAAGTAAGAACACAAAAATCACTTTTAAAATATATTTTAAATTACACACTGTAAATACCGTTTGGCTAATGGGTATTTTTGACCGTAGCATTCCTAAAGGGAACCGTGTATACTAAAATACAAGCTGATTCAAAGTTTCAGCTCTAATGGGTATCAGAGGCCAAGCTCATTATTTTGGCTTTAAAGAGAAAAACATTATTCTGCTTTTATTTTATCTTAACATTTTAGTAAACTTTAACTTTTTTTACTTGCCAAGTAAAAGACTCATATTAGGACGGAGCTGAGTTCAGCTTCTGTTTCACAAAACCTTTCATTTCGTTTTCCCAGACCAGATAGTAGATCACCGAGTAACCCCCACCCTCAATATCCTTTTTTTTTTTTAAAATGGACACGGGTCATAATACGTTTAACTGTAACGTGTCACCGACTCTAATCTGACGGCAACGCGTTGTTGGTAATCGGTGACTTCTCAGTCCTTCCTGATGATTATAGCAATGCACATATAATGAACCCCTCCAGTCTTTTCAGTACATATTGATTCACCCGTTGCCTGATTGATACAAGCTTAAAATGTCAAGTGGCCATCGATTCCCAGCAGTCCTATGGTCCTCCGACCCTGCCTGCATTACGCTCCGTGAGAGAATATGATTTTAACTATTTATACGAGCTCAGACACCTGTTCTGCCTTTTCTCAGGAAAGGCGGCTTAGGTCAGCCCCTTGTTATGGAACATTAGTCTTCTGAAGAGGATGCTAATCAAAATTCCTGGGCCATATTCATGCATAAAGTGAATATGATTTTAACTTTTTTTTTCCTTTTTAGCTCAGAATAAGTCACAAAGGTTTTTTTTTTTTTGCTTTCAGACGTTGGGGGAATCAGCTAATCCCATTTTTGCTTTACTGCAAAATTCAACCCGTCTCCCATTCAGCACAATACCTTTCACTTGTCAAAAGTAAAAATGGCTACATCTACATTATCTGCACCACCAACCAGACTACATTATCAAGCAATTAGAAATGTCAGTGAATGCTACTAAAAGCACCAAGCATACCTGAAATACGACGCTGTTCCCCCGAATTCTTCGCGTTATCGCCAGTAAGCCCACATATAAGCACTTCACATACGGTTTATAAATATTATCATTTTCATATAGAAGGCATGACATTTTCATGTTGGACTGATTCAATTTAACTTTTTAAATAGCACTAGACAGTTTTGCTGTGTAATGGACAGGAGCAACAATAGGTTATTCTTCACCAAAACCTCTTAGCAGCACACTGGAGTGCGTATTCATAGTTGTTTTTGAGCCCCTTTTCCAATTCAGCAGAAGGGCTCGTGTATTTCTTGTGTGCTTTTCAGATGAGAGGGTGCTATGCAGATCATACTCATTAACAATGATCTTCTGAACTGGAAACAGAATGTGAAATTCTGTGAGCTGATGAGGCAGTGGGCATGTATCAAAAAATGATCTCCGAGGGCCTTATTAATCTCTTCTAATGGCAGAAAAGTAGCCCTTAGTTTGTGTTCAATATCCAACCCCCCCCACTAATTCATAATGCTGGAAACTGAAAGGAGTCTGAGTGACAGCACAAATGACAGACAGCTAGAGCCCCACAGGATCTAGTTGGCTTATCCCAGCCACTGTAAAAATTCAGTGTTGCCGGCAGTATCAGGTAAACATCCTATTTAACATTCATAAATAAAACAATGACAAAATTGTTACTCACTACTGAGGCTTTTATTAGGCATGTGTCATGACCCTATCAACATTATTTAAGTAATAAATGTTGGAAACCACATCAATTTAACTAGTACCTAATTAGCAATATTGTTTAATTTCGAAATCTTATTATGATTATACAATTCCAGTGTCCATCGCTCTGTGTAATTATTGAACATGCATATTTAAATCGTGCATTTTTGTGTAATACTTTGTTTGTACAATCATTGCAAATCCTGAAGACATCCTACTATGTTGTATACCACCAAGAATAAGGGGCAGAAGTTGGAGACACCATCACTTGATATAACTTTTATTTATTTATTTCAGGGGAGTCATAAAATAAAAGGTTTGTAAGGCCTCCATTTAAAGTGGATATAAACCGAACCGTAATTTCAAGCAAATTACACATTCATCATTTAAAGGTATATATTAAGTCTTAGTATGTGATCATAATAGAAACTCCTTCACAAGGCCAATTCCTCAGTACAAGGTACCCCTACAAGTCTTAATGTGCAATTCTGTTTTATGCATTTATACAACGGGAGATTTCCTCTGGAAATTCGTGTTGAGAACCTTTTGTCAGCACAGCGGTCTGACAACAGGACACTGCCAGAGACTTAAACTCATAACCTTGTGGTCACAAATCAAGTGCCTCGACCACTTCACCTCCAGCGGTCTCAAGAGGGTAGTTCAATGTTAACATGCAGTGGATTATAAACCTTGAACCGTAATCAATTAATCTAAAGCCAAACAAACTGACTCTTAAATGGCCAAAGGCTGCAGTGCTCACCCTCTAAGCATGTTTACAACGATTGAGTATCGATTATTATAAGGCCTTTAAATGCCAAAGGCCTTTTTAAGTCATGAAATGCAGTATTTATGATGGTAATTGTTCGTTTTGGCAGCAAAAATGCATTATTTTCCAATTTGGACAATAAATAATATACCATTATCTAAAAGGATTGTAAGTGTCAGGAAATTAATCAAACTAAAAATGGTCAAGTGTAAATTTCTTATGTATATTAGGCAATGATTTGAAGTCTTGCTTTTTATTATCCAAAACCTACAAACCTACAGCGCTTGGGTAAATATCCTGACATAGCTGTAAACCAACAAACCCTAAGAACTGACCATTGCCAGAGAAACTGGTATGAGCAATGCCAGTCTGACATTTCAGGATAATGTTTCCACACGTCTCTCCTAAAAACCCAAAGGCTGAGACAACTGACCGTGGTAATCTGAAATTATGTGGCTTCTTGCGTGCAAGTAATCAATTCTTTAGATTCTGGCCTTTAAACCCAATGGGGCAGTACTGGGTACCTGAAAGAAAATGCATCAGAATGAGGCCCTTAAAAAGATGATTTTCCAGGCAGTTTGTGATGATGTCCTGAAGTAAAACGATTCTCCCATCTATTCTAAAGATGTTTTTGTAGTATTAGTTAAACTGATGAGTGAGGGGTGGCTATTTTTCACATTCTTCTGAAGCTGTCAACATTATACTTACTTACTTATACTTAAAAATTTGACACAATGTTTTCTTGCCAGATAAAGGGAATTAACCCACGGCTTTAGATTAAAAGAACAGAGCAGCAGCCCTGTGCTTTTTTCTTGCATAATATTCCCCATTGTAGAGCCATTTTTATTACAGGGCTTTATAAAAAAAATCGATTGAAGTTATGTTGATCTAATTTCACTTAGGTTTCCCTCAAGGGTATTACTCATGACCCTTGAACTTGAATAATTACAGGACTTTCGCTTTCAAAAACCTTTGGAGGTTAATTTTCTTTCTATAAGTATACTGCATTAGCTACTGAGGTTGAGAAATATAATCCACTGAAGACAACAGCAAGGTCTTCAAGCCCACATAGTTTGTTACTTGTTATGATTTTTTACCTTACATACAATTGTATTGTAGCCTGTACAATTACAGGTGTGGTGAAAAATGTCGTATTCATATTAACATGAGAAATATTATAAATATTACAATTGCGGATTGGTAGGCCACTTTGTAATTACCCATTGTCTAATCTGCATATTAGGCAAGCACAGGCGCTTTTAGTGCATAAACAGGGTTCAGCTTGAAAATCTGAAACTAGTGCCACAGTGCCACCTCTAAACCAACAATGTCCCTTGCGCATGGAAAATAGGTGCTCAGCCATTAGACTCGCTATTCAAAATCTAAAACTGAAGATGATAACTTTCATCGCTACGGAGTTACGGACATTGCGCAGGATAGCACCAGGCAGCATATTCAACTCAGCATAATGTACATAAGACCATAATGTACCCGTCAGCTCCTCCAGCAGTAATTACACTTTCTGTAAACACGATTGTTACACAACTTTACCTGTAGAGCAAGTTGTAACCAGGTATTGTAATGTTGTTGTTTTTTTTGCGAAGAGACAGTACAGTAGTCGATGTTACTCACCAAGTGAGGCGATCTGGAGAAAGAATCGGGGATCTGCCGCTCTAATCGCGGCTGAGTACTTCTCCTCCCGTCCTGGAACCTGTGCTCGTCTCTCGGGCATGAGCCGGACTCTCAGCCGTCCTCCTTCAGCCCCTAGCCACCATTCCAAAATACGAGTGAGGTCCATCTCCAAAGAAATCGGCGGACCGTCCACTTCTGCTGAAAGCCCACCACAGCCAGTACGGACCATATCTTCTCCTATCTCGATGACAACTTGGTTCGATTTTCTGCTAGCTTTGGTCAGTCCGAAATTCAGCACTTTGGCCAACGGTCGCTTGTGTCTGTAAGGGAGCTGTCCAGCGGACGTCGAATTCTCCTTATCGGATGTATCAGGGACTGCCAACTTCGTATCCAGGAAACTCGAAACCGTTTTTTGCAAGGGTATACACTGCATCCTTAAGTTGGACCTCACTGTGTAGCAACCATTGAAATTCTGACATTCTCCATTTAATGGACGTTTTATTAATTCAGACAGGTAGTTTCGTAAGAGAGAGGGAACCGCAAAATCCACAGACAGATCTTTCCTCTTACGTCTAGAGGTGTAGGTTTGGTTCGCGTCCTTTTTGCTGCTAGCATCCCCGCTGCTATCGAGACCAGTTACATGGAGAGTTATCCCGGTTGCGCTCTTTTGCAAGGCACACTGCATTTCAACGAGAAATGTCGCCGACAAAATAAATAAGCACAATGTTACGATATTCATGGTTGGATAATTACTGTGTTGTTGTTACTGTTGTTTTTACCTGTAAGTAGACAAGTAGACCGTGCGAAATTCAAGACAGAATCAACGATCACGCGGGCTGTACAGTGCTTGCCATTGTGTCCTGCGGTACGAATCAACTCGCCTTACTTCTTTTTTTTGTTTGTTTGTTTTTTTTTCCAAATAATATTTGTCCCCGTTTCTCTTTTCCCGTCACGGCGAAGTGTTCCCTTTCTCCACTTTTCTTCCTTTTCTTTTCTGTATCTGCCCCAAAGATTCGCTTATTAAAACATGCTGTTTGATATGCTTCCCAAGTCTTCCTCAACGGTCGTCAAAGGATCCTTGTGTCTGTCTCGAGCACAGTCGTCTCGTCAGCGAATAGAAGCAGTATTTTGCATTGCCCACATCGTTCTCAAAACAGCCCGAATCAGTGATACAAGAAAACCTTTAACGGAAATGGTGGTTAACAGCCTTATACGTGAATCAAGTATATTCATATTAAACCATATTGCATCCACTGCAGCCGTCGACTCACCGTAACGCACAATGAAATAAGTTGACAAGTGTCAAGTGTAACTTTATTTCTATCAAAGGTCTGCTCATATGTCTTCGTTGTACGAACATTCATCTCTTCTGTTGGATTCCCCCTGAGCTGCCAGTCGACTATTATTGTCTTTGTATTGACATTTTTCATTCGAAAAACCGTTGTTTCCAATATGACTGTGTAAACCACAAGCGCTACTCACGGCTTCCACGTTCAATATACTATATATCCTTTTGAAAACTCGTTTCTACATCCCTTTGACGTCACCGACAGCCCATTTAACCGGAATTTGCTACACGTCTTATTGAAACAATATTCTCTCAATGAACGAGGAGGTCCTCAGAGCGCTGTTGCTCTTGCGGGCTCAGCGGGGAGAGATACCTTCGGCGCAGTGTCAGTGCTCTTTAGAGTGGTCGAATCGCATTGAAATTAAGCTTACAAATTGTGTAGCAGCAGGTCTACGGAATTCGCTCTCAAAGAATTTCAATGAATCACTACAGCTCGCATGATTTGGTTCGTTTTTTAATGGTTTTATTGCCAGCGCTAAAAATTGGTTCGGTCTGGTTTAAGAGCCTGTAAACCCAATTGCGTCAAACTCTTATTGACGAGGGCAATGAAATGGGACAATCATCCTTTAATTGTAGATATCTTTTGGGTAGTCCGATTTATCCAGTTTTCTCTCTGAGTGTTACTTTCACGAATTGCGTAAAAGGTCTTAACTACCTCAGTCCCCAAATCACGACTCATCTGCTTTAGGGAATAAAAATGCCCCCTGACTGGTTTCCTGTTATGATCTCTTTAAGTTACAGATGGCTAAGTGAGGGAAGTTGGTGACTAACACTGAATCTAATTGCAATTTACAAAATATATCTGATTAGGGAACTATCATATCTGCATTTTGTGTTGAATCAACGTGAGCTCACACTCCGTAGTTAACATTTATGGCATGCTTGATTGGTTCTGTTTTTTCGATTAAGTTTTCCTCGTTGTGTTGATTATCATCTCATTAGATAACAGAGCATGAGTAGCTCAACATGCAATAATAATGGACTCATACATGATCTCATAATGTACAATAACAATAATAGCATTGTGTATTTGTTTTATGTATTATGTGTTTTGTGTATTATTTTACTCTGGGGAAAAGAATACCCTTTAATAATAATTATTATTAAAAGGAGTAACATAAAATAATAAAATAATAATAATACAGAGCGATATGACAGTAAAGAATATAGATTGCCGATTTTAGAACATGCGGTGCACCGGCATTCGATATTTTCCGCTAGATGGCGCCCACGACAAATATTGTTTTACGCATTTGATTTTCTGCGGGAGCGAACCCAACATCAAGCTCATAGATTTTTTAGGGTTTAAGCGCGCCTGTATTTAGACTGTGTCATCAAACTCACATCACACAAAACGGAGAAGGCACATTGTTCCTTAACGTTAAAGTCAGTTACACGTTAATATAATGACACGTTTAATGGATGGCAAGAAATCAAATGAAGGTGAACGCACCATCACTGCATTGACAGAACCCTTATCTGAGAAGGCAGTTGATCCCTATAAAGCTGAGGCTTTAGTCAGACGTTCTTACACTGCAGGTGGGGTACATCCGTATTTAAAGGATCAGCACCCACCAGCAACAAAGGCAGCCGGCATGCATGCTTGCACCATGACACCTCATGCGAAGTGCTATGATAATTGTTTGTTCCAGGTTATTTTTCAGAGCAGGCCCCAGTCGAGTATGGGGGTAAAAAAGGAAACATGTAAAAGGCCAGAAATTGGGGCATTGGGGTAAATTAACATATTGTAGCGTTTACGGAATGCTACTAACCCTTCGGGGTTCGGACAGAGATGCTGACACAGGAATTTTAACAGGAAACTGTGCTCTTTATTACACACGTGCACTTACGCCCGCCTTAACAAAGGCAGATCTGGCAGTGGAAAGAACTGGTAACACAGGGGAAAACACAGAAAGCCCTCACACAAACGAGCGAATCAGTCCTCGGTGGGGCAGCTTTTAGCACACTGTTTACAGTTCGGAGGCTAGGCTTCCCAGCAGCCCCCTCGGGGATGGCCGTACGCCATTGGCAGGGGAGGCTAGGCTTCCCAGCAGCCCCCTCGGGGATGGCCGTACGCCATTGGCAGGGGAGGCTAGGCTTCCCAGCAGCCCCCTCGGGGATGGCCGTACGCCATTGGCGGGGGAGGCGCTGCTTCCCATCCCCGATACAATATATAAATGGGATATTAGGAAATCAGATTGTCGTACTACAGGGTGTGCCGTCCGGAGTAGACGGACACAGGAAGACGGAGGGTATCTTTGCCCTTATATATGGCACCATGTTCAATAAACGGAAAAGAAACGGTAAACTGGAAACCAAAACACCCTTTTTGGAGAAACAAAAAATTAACCGACTTAATAACACAGGACAAAAACAGAGACCGCAAACTAAAGACACAAAACATTCTGCTCTTTTAAAGTGTCTCTTAATGCACCTGAGCGTGGTTCAATCAGCACAACCGCACTTGTTGAACCACACAAGGTTCTGTCTGTGGGCGTGGCCCCCCTGCTTGCCTGTCAGTCTGGGCCAGCCTGGGCGTGTCCCTAAGGCTGCCTAATGCTGGGTGCGTGCCACACAGATCAAAACAGACGTTATAACAAGATGGGGGTTTTTTTTTTTTAGGCTAAACATAAAACATCAGGCCTCCTGAGTAGCTCAGTTGTTAAGGGCGCATACCTGAGTGCTGACTGAGCTTATGAACTGGAGTTCACCGGTTTCACCGGTCCAGCTCATGTCATTAGCTGATTGTCACTGGGAGAGCCTCTTGGCGGCTCAGGCTGGGTTGGGTTAAATCGGCAGGCTTTCTCTTGGCTTGTCGTTAATGAGCATCTCCTACCGGCTCACAGTACTGCTGAGAGGGAAGTGCCCCTTGTCTGACTGGTGCTGAACCTCTTGCGAGGGCTGTGTAGCCTGCAGAGTGGAAAAGAGACAGGTGGCTTGAAGGCGACCAGGATTGGAGGAGCCTGGTTGTTCTCCCTCTCACTCCCTGCATGTGGTAGTGGAAGTTGTGGTGATGAGCTATTATTTAAAAAAAATACAGCTATTCTTTAAAAATAATTGATGATTACAAATGATCAAAACCTTTTTTTTTTGGAATAAAAGACTGATTTAGCTGGAACTCAGTTGAAGGCATAATTTTGTCAACAGTTATATAATAATAATTCATCTATAATTAATATAATTTGGCAGATTCATGAAGTTTCTGTTCCCCACACAACATACTCTACAATCGTCCGATAAGTGCATTATCTAAAGAAATGACAGCTCCATTCAGCAACATCAGTTTTCCTTTTCACAAATTCAGTTTGTATCATGGCCAATAATGTTCTAATAATAAATTGTTAGAAATGATGGTCAGCCATGCCGATGATTTCCTCCATGCTGCTTTCAGTAGCAGATAAATCACCCTGCTCCCCACTGCCCCCTCAAGAGCTTCCAATTCACAAGAGCTTCCAATTCACAAGGGTTCCGGTTCACCTCTCTTCACGTCAGTCCTGCAGAAA
>JAOVYW010074365.1:1467-12500 GCA_025775045.1 Hiodon tergisus | reverse complement strand
AGGTTTGAGGCTTCACAGTTTATATGAATACTGTTTTATTACTCTTTGTGTAAAAAACAAATGTATAAAATGTGAATGCTACTTTACGTTCTTTCTTACAGTGAATACGCATGCAGCCAGACCTGTTCCTTCACAGATGTAAGAAACAAATGAGTGGCTTTGAGCACTGTGATAAGTAGCTTTTAAACCAATCACTCATTAATACGAATGTAAAAAAATCTTTCTTTTAAATTACAGAAGCTTTTTTTATTCAGCGGAGAGCTGAAGGCTTGACACTGAGTATTGAAAAGCATTGTCAGTGTGCTACAGTCTCGTGTGGAAATAATAAAATAGGGGGTCGTTGTACTGAACATCAGTGAGCTGTACCCTAACTGCCTGGACAGCTACTGGTGGACGTACACATTTCTTGGATGGTTTAAATCTATGTATTATTTAAGTTTTTTTAAATGTATTATAAGCTTTTCATCTATTTCCAGACCATTGAAATAATATACTTCAGACATGGGCCGTGTCTAATATGAATGTGTAGCATTTAACTGAAACCAAATATTCTTACATTTGTCAAAATTTCATGCATGATGAAATGCATTTCCCTAAAACCGTTTTTCATTCACTGGAAATGTTTTTCATTGCCGAACAAAAATGTGTAATATTTTTATATACTTTTATATTAAATTGTACCAGCGAAGGAAACATGAGCTTGAAAATGTTTGATTATGGGATGGTAACAGGACTAACATCATGCCTACAATTTATGCCTACTAGAAGAGGGATCACTTCAGTGAACAATCAGGGCGAATATAGCTACTGCTGGGCATGTCAATGGTGAAATAACTCTGTCTCAGTTCAATATTATGACTAGTGCGGGTATACTCCCTATCCACAAAAATCTACAAAACTGGGAGACTTTCGGAGTCCGTAACCCTCATGTACATTTTCCTGGTCAGTTATTGAAACCTTTACAGTACAGTAGAAAACTCATCTATGCAGTCATAGCATAGCAAGTCATAGCATGGTTTGGAGGACAGCATGTGATTTGTATAAATGAAGAAAACAGAATAGTGTTGATGGTATTAACAGTGTATACATGAACCTGAACTATTACAAAGCCCTGCATCCCTGATCAAATTATTTCACATAGTGTGAGAGGTAAACCAAGCTACTTTACGTTGGGCTTGACTTGTATATTGACTAAGTATATTTTCTCAGATTTTGTGTGAAATAGATTTGAAATGCAATAATAAAATCAATACTTCAGCTGATTTTTATAGCACGCTCATTCAAAACAAACAAAAGGAAACTTGGCAGTCATTTTGGTGAGGTCAAGCACTTTTATTGTTATTCATGATCACTCATAGATGCGTATCCGGTGCGCTCCGAATGGCTGGTACACGAGTGGAGGGAGGGGGGCAGAGTTCCATATCCCCTCCCATCGATTACATTACGTCATTGTACACGTGTCACCATATCACAACTGAAATGCTTTATTGTTAGAAATAAATTGCCTAGGTCAAATTTCTTGGCTCAAAAAGGCCACAACACAACAACT
Organism: Hiodon tergisus; assembly: GCA_025775045.1. Lineage (NCBI taxonomy): Eukaryota > Metazoa > Chordata > Actinopteri > Hiodontiformes > Hiodontidae > Hiodon > Hiodon tergisus. Next base: position 10,951 of record JAOVYW010074365.1, on the reverse strand, counting down.
GGGCAGGGATGATATGTATATTTAATTAAGAAGGCGAGTAATAAGATGGTTCGGTGACTGACCATCAATGCAGCATTTTTGTTTTCTGTCAACTATAACTGGAAACTTTTGCTAAAACCATAAATCAGATTACAAATGGCTACCATTAGCCCACTTCCATTGCCAGAATATTCCTATTTATAACGTCTGAGGTTTAGTATTACAGTACTGCCTCTAACTTCATATTTATGCATAATTTTAAACACAGACACATTTGTTTTGCACTTAAACTGACAAGATATTGCGAGTTCATTTGCAATATGTCTACATATTCTTGATGGACACAAATATGAAATGTTATTATTTTACAGTTGCTTTTACCTTGCGTACAATGGCTGGTGAATTTGAGCCAACAACCCTCTAGTTATAGATCCAAATTCATATCACTGTCCCAATATAATGAGTTCTTTTTAAGAAAATTAAGTTTACTGTTTATAGAAATTTTTTATAAATTATCTAATGAATGTTGTATTTTTTTGTGGGTCATTATATGTGCCATCTTTCCCTCTCTCTTGCCTGACAAATGGATGTAAGTGACTGAGAGTTTTCTCTGGCACACGATAGTGTGAGAGAGAACAAGCACATTTTCTGGGAAGAATCACCAGCGTCCCACTACCTCACCCTGAAGCTGTACACTTATGGTTCTGATCAGGCAGCAGGACCTGATACTGTCGCTGTAGCCCATCCAGCGCTGGTATTCAGGGTACCCCCCCCGGCTCAACACGTACTGGTTCCCCGTGTAGTTGGGCCGCTCGTAAAGACTCATACCCCGCTCTCCACCCGGATAGAGTTGCAGTGGCTAAGGTGAGAGCTGATCTCAGGGCAGTCACTGCAGCACTCGAAGCAGCGGCCTTGGAAGTTCCGGTCTTTGAAGAAGATGATCTGTATCGGGGAGGACCAGGCTCTTCAAGGAATGAGATGTCAGAGGTGCTCTGGTGAAACAGAGGAAAGGAAGACTTACCTTTCCCAAGCGATCCATGATTGGACTTTGCGTATCTGTTCTACTGTCTCGTGTTTTACCTTGATTTGTGTTGTATTGACTCTGGAAAAGCTAACATTTTTTATATGTCAGACAATGAAATGCACTGCCAATGGATTCATTGTCATTCAAATGGCCTCAGCATTTACATCAGCACAATACTGGATGTGTTTGTTTTAAAGGGTGCAGCTTTGCATAATGCATTATGAATTGTATAAAAGCTGATTCCAGAAGAGATTTATTTGTCAAATTAAATTGCTTCCAGCACTTGGGAAGGATTAATGAGGTACTGATATTAGCTGCAAAATAGCGTTAGCTTTCGAGGTTGACCGCTGGTTGTCTCTTAAAGACCACGGACTTCAAGAGTTCAATTGTTCCACACATAATACTACAGCTTGATCTCAAGAGTTTTGCTCCCTCTCTGACATGCCCATTCAAAATTTTATGTTAACTACTTGTTAGTCCATGGCTGAGCATCCTCAAAACAGTCGTTATGACATCACAGGGTCCACAATGGAGTCATTTCTGGATATCCTCAGCAGATCTGTGTTGCTTCAGCAGGGTCCTTCTCTAATGTGAATTTCGCCACACATCAATAGTGCAAAAAGCCTTCCAATCTCAGCTCCATATGCACAAGAAAATTCCCATTCAGTATTGTAGAATCATAATTACAATGGTAGTAATTACAGGGGAGTACATATACTTTATACTAATAATATGTATATGAAAAACATGCATTACACACACACAATGCCTCAACCTATGAATTGTATATGTGGAAAGGCTAATGTGCTTTGAAAATAAAGAATACAAAATGTGATAAATGATGCTTGGTATAATAATTATAAGTGCTCTTCACCATTGCTATGAGACTATAGTTGATCTCAGCTTTACTTAACATGTGATTTTTATTTTTTTATTTTTTATTTAGTTTTCTGACTGGTTAATCTTGAAGATCACAGATTAACAGTGAGATCGTTAATAGTCTTTAATAGACTTTACATGACATTACCGAAGGGTTATTTGTTGTGAAGATGTTATTTTAAAAATTCTTCTACATATTATGATCTGTTTTCTTCAGCTACAATCAAAACGTAGTATGCCTACAACTCAATGTAATTGCTTTTTAATTAAATTAAAAAATTCCTAATTATGCAATTAATTTGATAAATTTTTCAATTAAAAAAAATCACTATATAGCCCTAATAAATATGTCACATTAAACAAATAGTTCCTTTGTTACATACGGTCCTTAAATATAAATATCAAGGATGAAACAACTGACTTATTACATAATGAAATTATGTAATCCAAAATCCATTTCATAATTTTTTTTAAATTTCAAAATAGTGATCCAATAGAGTATGATTTGCTTTATATATATTTAGCTAACTATAGCTCGAATAGTTTATTTTATTTTATTTTATTATGGGAGAGATACACTTTTAACTTTCTTAATACGGTAACTGTATTAATTTCATTTTCCTGCAATGCCCCAAAACCACAATACATACTAAACCCTTGGTTTGGTGAAAATTTACACCCCTATAATTATTATATTTTTAAAATAATAATCTAAACAAACAATTATTTGGGTAACTGGATAATTTGATTTGCTATTTTTAGACCTGGGCTTCAAATTTATAATTGCTTGTCAAATTTTAAACTGAATTGCAGATATCTCAAACTAAATCCATTTCAAGATAGCTTAAATTTCATTGCAGATATCACAAATTTAAGTCAAAGAGGAACTAACGGTGCCAAAAGCTGTCATGCCCAAAGGCTACAGCAATTGGATTGGATTGCAGGTTATATCCCTAACATTAAAAGGTAAGGTAAATGAGCAGATTGCTAGTTTATGATCAATAAATTGTATAATGCTAATGGTAAATATTTTTTACGTTAAGCTTTTGACATTTATTGCATTTTATACTACATTTGTTTTGTGTCAGTGTTGTTGTTCAATTACCGTTAACATAATGTTAGCTTTATAAAGCCTAGCATTTCTGCATAGTTGGATAGCAAACTAACATGGCAGAATTACTAACCAGTGAAAAAGATTAACTTACTTTAGAAGAACTTAACTTACTTAACAGCTACCAAAGTCATGTAAGGGGTCATTGAGCAAAACACTCTTGCTCTCTGGGAACTGCCTGTCTTGTTGTCTAATTGTCCGTTACCTTGCATTGGACATACTAATGTTGTAATAACACATGCAAAAATGCCAGTCATTCCATTAGATTAACTAACGTTGGACTAACATATGCAGAAAAACTAGGCTGTTATTTTAGTTAACGTTATGCATTGAAACATTATAATATAATTATAATAGCAACTATTGTAAGGGTTTCTTTGATCACAGGTTAATTTGTCTTCTGTGTTATATTGTCAGCCATTTTCTTAGTAGCTATAATTCCATTAAATATTTCACTGACTGCTAGCGCAGTTGATACATTTGGATCTGATGGTTTTAATAAGGAGCCTGTCAGAAAGCTTAGGTCATATTTTTGGTCTCTTGTTAGCTCCTTTTTCGAACACACCATTGTATTCAATGAAGTTATTACTTTAACTAGGTCTTTCATTTAATAAGTTCTACCTACAGGCCCAGTAACCCAAGTGCAACCACAAACCACAAGGTTTACGCAGCTCAGATCGAATTTTTATTTAAATTTTGACACACAATCACAGGCACCCTCTGGAACAGGGTAGTGCCCGAAGGCCAGTATGAGTCAACGCAGGGACACGGTTCTGGTCCAGGCACTCTACGACCCAGTGATCCTGCGGAAGGAGCCCACAACGGGTGAGGCGGCACCCCAGTCCAAGGGTTTGCGGTACTCCCCACACTCCAGGAAGTATTGGCGGCCCCTGTAGTTTGGCAGCTCGTAGAAGACCCAGGCACCGTCCATCACCATTGATGAGTGGATCTCGTGGAGCTTGAATTTCTCCTGGACAGACGGACAGTCTTCACTGTGCTCCACCATCCGGCCTCCAAAGTCTGGTCTCTCATAAATTCTTAGTTTATATACATTTCCATATACCTTTAATGTGGTAAAAAAACAAAAAAAACTGATTTACTTAAAACACCTGACTTTTTAATACATATAAAACGATGATAGCAGCCCTGCCCTACAACCAGCGTGAAATTTTTAAAAAGTTTGCTCAAATTTTCACCAGTAACTAACTGTACATCTCTTTGCACACCTCAAGTAAGAATAGGTATGTTTTATAGAAATAGGGAATATTGGCATGATCCTATATAGCATATTTATCAGGCAAAATAATTTAAGGACAGTTAATGTGCATAAATCTTCTGTCACCAATCAATCTTCCACCATTAAGACACTGAAGCTTAATTTAATCTAAAATGCATCAGAGTTCTCTTTTAAAAATGCTCTTGGCAAATATCCTTCAATGGTTGATGGGAATGGGCAGACTGCTGCCAAGAAAATACCCTTTTATCTCCACTTATTGTCTGTCGGCTTTTGACTGACTAAGTCCCTGTTGCTGCTCCCTGAGGCATTCCATTCCCCGTTGTGTTCCCTGTATCAAGGGCTAGTCCTGCACTCTTTAACAACCAAAACCACAAAATACATATTCAGGCACAACAATGGTTCTTACAGAGACTTCGCATAATATTGTTTCAAACCAAAATGAACATTTGATTGATTAATTATTAATAATTATTACAACATAATTGTGTTCTAATAAAAAAAAAACTTGGATAGGACCCTAATACGTCTAGAAGACGAGTTGCCACGCAGTAAAATCTAAAAATAATTTTTGACTTGCCGGTTCCTTAAATACACCAATAAGCTTGCCACTGATCAAGCAAAAAAGCACTGCATTCCCTCATGCAATTACCATTTTTTCCCCCAAAAATATCCAGTTTCATACAAAACATGTGCGATATCGGTAATGAATATAGATTATGTGGCTTACGTTTTTAATAGAACGGCATGATTTGATGCTGTCATTGAAGCCCATCCAATTCTGAGGGTCAGGGTATTCTCCAGGAGTCAGGATGTACTGGTATCCCGTGTAGTTGGGGCACTCATACAGGACCCAGCAGCCGCTCTCCACCCTGATGGAGTTGCAGCGGCTGAAGTAGGACTGCAGGGACGGGCAGTCGCTGCTGCACTCATAGCTACGGCCTTTGAAATTCTTATCCTCAAAAAATACGATCTACACAGGAGAGACAAACATAGTGGTGAGTTTTTCGGACTGCAGTGCATACCAATTATTGTTTGGTGCATTTTGTGCATCATTTGCCATTAACTGTTTTGGACAAATAAATGCTGGCCTTGCGTGCCAAAATTAAACAGAATGCCTTTTAAAAAATTTCAGCTTTTCTTTCTTTTTATTGTCTTAAGTAACGCTTTCCTAATTTTAAGGTTTGTTGAACCAGTTATGCAAATATTCATAAGACTCTTTCAAACAACTGATTCTTACCTTCCCCATTTTCTTGTACTTTTGCTCCTTTCCAGCTCAGGAATAGCACAGCCTGTTTATATCTAAGTTTATATCTATAAACAGAATGTGCCGACAGGGGGATCCTATTGTTAATTAAACTGCTCTGATTTGCAATTCAGCAAAATGGCCTATTCAAGTTTGATTTACCTTTGTTCCAATCTAATGACTTTGCATCAAGGAATTGCTAGAATGTCATGTTAACTTTATATATGACTGCAAAATTGTTTTATTCAATGCATAATTCATCCAGAAGGTCTGAAATATCTAAGTCAGGGGGATTGCATGAGTATTTGAACCTTCTATTTCTTCTATAAGTATCAAAACTTTTATCATAGTGTCCACACCTTCATGTAGATGTATGCGTGTTGAAGTGGGCAGCAGAACAACAGTTTGAGAATCTTGCATTAACATCTAATGGCATTTTCTTCAATAGAGTAGTCTTACTTTATTTATACTTGACCGATGCTCCTCTTTCAAATGATGGAGGGCGTTCAATGATTCGGTTACTAAAGAATTGACACGCCTTGCTTTAAATGTCCCAATATCTAAATAGATGAAGGATGACATTGCCTTGTTCATAATGTTTTGTGATTTAACGGTTGTGATTAGTCTCTTTAGTTGGGACATGATGCCTTTGATATTACTGGACAGTTCGTTAAAGAAAGGGCTTCCTGTTAGGTAGGCTGTCAGCTGCTTATCAGATAACCATCTAATAATAAGGTTACGACATAATAATGACATAATTACTAATTACAAGTATGGTTAATATTTTCACATACACCGCAAAACCATAAAAATCCATGCTGTCATTTCAGTGCTATTTAAAATCCTTCATTGTACTATTTTCTTTAATAAAATTAATCGTTTGACAAATAGTGAGCAACAGGTGTGTATGCAGCATTTGTTTTACTTTTAATCAAAAAGCAAACATTTTAGTATAATGTTAATACATTTTTCGTCAGAAAAACAAATGGACTGTAGCAATTAGCTACCATTTTAATTTGCTGGCAAGCAACCAATACAATACTAAATCAGCATCCTACCAGTGTATCCCACAAACATCAACAATTTGTGATCCAGAGTTTGCATGCTGTTAATGATCTTGTCAGTTTTGTAATCACTAAGTGCATAGCAACAGAGGCCATTAATATGTGGTAGCTAGCCATTATATAAACTGCATAGTCAGTACCACAACATGTAGACCACAGAATGGGAAGAAATTTATACCGGAAAGTCAATAATGTGTTGTTGTTAATCCTAAAGGCTGTTGCTAAATTTTTGACAACAAAAACTATTACAATATTAAGCATGATATAAATACTGTATGGAATTAGTTTGAGAAACTAGACGGCATAAGGTTAAGGAACTGGACTTGTCCTCATAAGGGTGTAAAAGGAGGGAACTATTTTCCACTTGAATAATGGTATCGCTTCAGTGAACTGCAGAAATAGATAAAGTGTAATGAGCATCTGCTCAGAGTAAGGAACAGAGTAAGGAATTAACATCACCCAAATTTTATTTTTCAGAAGTTGAAAAGTTAAGTAAAATTTACACTTAAATGCCGGGTGCGTGGCTCATATCTGATTTGTGATGGAAATTGTTAAATAAAATGAAAAGGAAAATACTTTGGTTGATGGTTGATGTTGCTGTCATTCAACCACATCAAATGCCTCTCAGTTAAGTAACAGTAGTAGTAATAAAGTACTGTAAAATAGCAGCATGTACGAGGGAATAAAAAACTTTTTTTTAAAAGTTTTATGATGAGATTTACGCTAGATGGCAGTGACTCAGTGGTAACATTAAATACGACAGAGAACTCAAGGTGAAACCAGGAAATGAGCAGATCGATCAGGAAACTGAACATCAGCTGAGTTACTCAGACACATTTTAATAATCATAAGATTCAACGTGCAATTTCACGATAAGCTGTGTCTTGTAGACAGCCCAAACTCAGGCAGCACTTCAGGCTGGATCTGGAAGAAAAGACCAGGTGCCAGAATGGCAGCATTCAGTTTGCTTGGATAACTGTTGAGTGTGAAATGGCAGAATGGCAACAATAATATATTTAGGAGACACAAACAAAAATAGTACAGCTGCTTTATGGGATAGTCTTGTTATAGAGGCATTCTAAACTTGGAATAGATTTTCAGTAATCCGACTGTAATCATGGTGGTTAGCTGCTAATCCGATCAAAAATTCATTAAATATTTTACTTATTTTACAAAGCCAAAAAGTTTAAATATATGTAGAGTACATAAAGAGTGTTATTAAGCAGCGTAATAAAAAGCAAGTAATATATGTGCTCAGGAATTAAACTATGATATAAAGTACAAAATAGAAAGGGTAGGTTACATACACTATTTATAATTTCAAAGGTGACAACATAAAAGAACAATGCAAAGAAGGGCGAAACACCATACGGGAATAATAGTATACCCTTAAAACTTTAAGGTAATTTATAAAATGTCACGTAAACCCATTTCCATGGTCCAAACTATACACTGTCAGATAATAGCTCATTCTATGATATTAAAATATACCCTCCTATCTGGTCATTTACATAGGCTGGACTAAATCAAAGAAATTGTGATAGCGTTTGCAAAGAGTCTCCAGGGATATAAACTAAAGGAAAAATCCACAAAAGGACCAAAAAGTCATTTTTTGCTATTAGAAAAAGGCCTATCGATTAAGGGTTGAGCCTGACTAAATCTGAAGAATGCAAGCGATAACCCACATGGGAAGCCTCTTATTTTATTGTCAACTGAGAGGCATTAAACCATCACTGATTTTAAATGAATTTAAGAAAAACAATACAACTAATAAAATGCATAAAACTGTTCATTGAACACGTATATCTAAAACCTACATGCAAAACATACATTTTCGGTGAAAGATAAACACTGTATGCCCAACCTGCTCATGGAGAGCTCTGGAGTGGTGTCTCATTCAGTATGTTATATTTGTTTGTTCTTCTCTGGTTGTTTGCCATTACCTTCAGCTGTTGGAGTTTTAAAGGCACAGTGCTCAATTACAATTATACCTGTCTACCAAACTCCAGTGTTGTGAATGAAGACAAACTGGATTAATAAGAAAGAAGGCTGGAAGATATAGTGACAGCTTTAAAATAGCTAACATTCAGATTTTAAGAAATCAACCAGACATGAGTGGTATAAAACTCATAAGTTGTTTTTGCATTTAGACCACAAATAAAGAGACCTGAAATTAACATAAAGTTCTAATTATTACAGCAAACATGTTGTCAAATAAAGATATAAAAAATATTAAAACATTCTGAAACTCGGAACGTACCAAATTGTGCATTATAAAGACATTAGCAAGCCATTGTTATCGTCTCATAACAGCAGGGCTAGAACGCAAATAAAAATCTGGGATTGGAACTATCCGTTTTAAAACATTAAACATTGATCCTTGCATTATCCCTGCATAGGTTCTCTATTGAATTAGAATGAGATACAGCGCATGGCTTGGTCTTGGCAAACAGATAGGGGATAGTGACACACACGGGCACAAGTGCAGGCATACTTGCATGTATCTTGTACACATACATTACGTATACAACAAAAACAATGGCGTATAAATTAAAAACATATGCAATCTTACATGCCAGAGAGAGAAATACAACTACCAATAATTCATATTTAGCGCAATAATTATTTTTATTTTTCCATCTGCTAATTTCATGACCAAACATTCCTGTTTCCTCTTTAACAGTCAGGAACGTACACTCTAATTGATCTACAGCTGCCGCCTTGGGCCCTCCTGTGTTTCCTTTCAAAACATGACACCATAGATCGAGAAATATTGGATTCAGCGCCTGGATGAATAAATTGCGATAAACAGTATATAGCAAATTGCATTATCACGTTCGCAATAGGGGTTCAATTTGGCACCTTAGGTATTCTTATTAGTTGTAGTAATTATTTACAAATATTTATCATTTGCTATTCAGTGTACCATTTCTCTATTCTTATACTT
>JAOVYW010074364.1:0-18360 GCA_025775045.1 Hiodon tergisus | reverse complement strand
TCCTAAAATGTATTATCCTAAAAATGTGACCTTAGGAACGGACCTGTGAATATAAACTGATGCTGATGATGATTTCTTAGTTTCAGACGGATTCAAACAAAAGAACAAAATCTGAAGAATCAAAATTGCCATTCTTGTAGAGATCTGAGTGACATGATGACAAGTGTGTTCATTTTTCTATTTAATAATAGTAAAAACAAAACCAAAACTTTAAAATTAGCCAGAGTTGTGGTTAGAAAGCGTAAGGTTAACATTTGTAAACTTGTAAAGAGCAAGATACACCAAAAACTTTCTTCGTATTATAACATTTTACCAAAACAGAATTTTGTTGTCAAGTAAACTACTGACAGGACTGAATCAGATTTTTGAGCCAAAAATAGAACATTTTATTTAAAAACATAATTTGATTAATACAATTAAAGGGGAAAAAGTCATAATGTATATTATAAAGTAATATGTAACAAATTAAACCCTGGTTTAATTCTCATCAGGAAATACTGAATACTGAATATTTCTAACTGAAGAAACTGCCTCAACCCACGAGTCTCTCTTTAGAGAGATGACTCTTTTGTTAATGTACGGGCAGGATTTTGGCAATGGCCTCTCCCCCAATTTAGAGCTAAAGTGCCTTGGCGCATTTGATATTCCCTGAAGATTGTCATGTCTTATTCTGAAATTTGACCCCTGAAATGTGTGTTGAAACTGAAACATTGGCTGATGTTGTCATTAGTGGGTACGGGTCATACAAATGACAATGTTCCCATAAAACACTAGGTACTGTAGACAGCCCAGCAACAGATAATCTGGTTTATGGCTTATGGCAGGGAACAAATCAAAACTGCTAATTGTACTGAATAAAATTGAATTTAATAGTGTTTTCTGTTTTTTGTAATATCAGATTTATTATTTAGTATTTCATTAAATTCGTGTTTTTCACATTTTTATTTCAGTTACATGAAGTGCGAATAGCGGGTTGCCATTTTGATTTAGTCTATGAAGCACTTCAGTCTCTACACCATAAGGTTAAATTAGAGGTGCAGAGTGAACTTGCGAGAGTGTTAGGCGATTTAGGGAGTAATGCAGTCTTTTCACATATATCTTTACAAGTCTTACTCTTACCCTTTAACAATCACTTCTAAACTTTGACCTCTTAACTTATAAAGACTTGCACTATGGGCTTGAATATGAAATTTGGTAGTTCTCCTCATCTTTGTGAGGGTTTGGTAGCTCTGGTTTCCTCCCAATGTCCAAAGACTGTCAAATTAGATGTATTTGTGACTGCAAAATTGACCCTGTGTGCTTGAATGTATATCTCCTGCCCTGTGATCGACTGGTGTCTCCTGGGTGCACCCTGCCTCTATCCTAAATTGGATAAGCGGTTACAGAAAATTAATGAATGTTCAACCTCATTTTTGTTTTCTTCAGAGGAACAAAATTTACGAAAACAGGTGAGTTGTGATGTGCCTGTCTATGAATAATTTGAATAAATATACAAATACATTTATTTAATAATAAATATAAAAATAGCTTGTACTGCATGGTTCAGACTTGACCATCTTTAATATTTAAACAAAATAAAATCTGACAATTTTAAGGATACTTTTTTTCTTTTTGAGGAAGAAGATTTATCAAAGCCATGTGTTGCATTTGTTTGAATTTAAAGCTAATTTCTGAGCAATAGAATATAAATGTATTCTGTAGATCGGTGAAATTATTTATTGCAATAGAAAATTGAATACTGTGTTGTTTATCTTTTAGGTCCAGGTTATTACTTCCTTTGAACCAGTGCCCTGAGCAAAATCTTAGAACTTTTTAGCAAACTTCACAGAATATACATGGTGAAAGTTTGATTTATGCTGAACCCTTTTAGACACAAATCATTTTTTAAATTTATCCACAGAAGCCAATAACATATAGACCCTTGCCGAAGTAGTGAATACGAAAATCTTTGCTGAGGGGGATAATTTGTGCTGCAGATGAACACAACTTCCAGCCAGCTTCTGTATGTAGGGTAAACAACTCTGCTTTCACCATCAAAAGACCAGTCAGGGGCCTAACAGCCTTTGAGAAAAGCAAGATATTTTAGCTGTGAGGTGAAGGGGGAAAAGAACCATGCCAAGGCCACACACCCCGACACTCTACTGCCTCACAAGGAAAATCTGACCTTGTTCCCTGAGAGAAGCCATGTCAGAGATCTATAGGCAAACTTGTGTATCCTCGTGTATGATGTATCTTCAGGAAGATGTTGTTTATTGACAATATTACTAAATCGTTTATCTTAAAACTAAAGCCTTTTTTTGAGAGTGCTCAGAGAAAAGTATGTAATGTTGAAAGCTCTTTAGAATCTGTACCTCCCCATAATTTTAAGTAATCACATCACAAAGATGATACTTCAGCCCACACAATTCTCCCCCTCTACCAGACCCATCGGTTTGAGCAGATTTTGTTACTATGTGCTACAATAAATAACAGCGTTAACTCTACACAGTTTTATTATTTCCCCTCTCGCTAAAATTTTACACAATAAAACCAGCTCATCCTCAATAACAAAATAAAAACCTCATGTTTGTACTTGTATGTGTTTGTGTAAATTTTATATCTGTAACAGTTGAATAATGATGACTGTACTAATCTAACAGTGAATCCCAATAGCTTTGACGGCATTTTTCCAGTAACAGTGTTGCATTGTTTCACCTCATCTGGTGATGCTAATAATAGCCCATGCTATAAAAACCTGCCTACAACCGGAACCCTGCCTTTTGCATTCATAATTATTCCTTGGCAGTGCTCAGTAAAGACTGAAGCCATGGATGCAGGAAATTTTATTTTGAGTCTCATTGGTATCATCATATTCACTCCATTTATCCATTGTGTTGTTTTGTCTAGTATGACCTGTTCTAATACCACAAACTTCCATTTACGTTACAGTACGTCCATGACTGGAAATGTCCTATACTATTGTTTTCTTATTTCTAATTAAAGAAAGGTGGTTCTGAATTATTTTACAGAAAGTTGTTCCAGTCTTTCCATTTCTTAAACAACTTATACAGTTGGTATTAGTTTTTTTGTGGATGTGTTTTTCTGTTTAATGGTTTAACTTTTGTCCTGGTGTTTACAAACTATTTTAGGAATATTATGTAAAAGCTTAGAATAAGTCATTATATTAATATTAATTTGACCTTTTTATAGGCTGAATATACACATTTATACACACTTTTATACACAGACATGCATATTTAAACATGCAAACGTATTACATGTAAATGGGGCGTGGAACAGGAATTTTATCAACAATAATATATATTTTTTTAAAGACTATGACACACAGCTGTATCAGGCAACATTGCATTCATTAGTAGATTATCATCATGCCTCAGTGTCATTCAAGACTGGCTGACAGAAAATGTCCTTATGTTCAATTCTGAAAAGAAGTTTTGAATCTAAGGCCTGAAAATATGACAGGTTGACAGCATGCACCATTACCAAAGCTGCATTTAATGTCAATCCAAAGTTATGAAAGTTAAATTTATTATCTTTGGTCTTGAGCTGTAAAAAGCATTCATAACACTCTGGCTCAGAGTGTCCTTCTTGCAGCTCAGGGACATTGCTGCCGAAGATGCCTCGCTCAGCGTGGGATGCTGAGAATATATTGCATATATTGCAGCATTGTTATTGCTGCAATGTGATACTATAAAATAATGCTCTGTCATTTGTGATTAACTGTGACCAAACTGTGTTCTACCCTTTAAATAATTTAAAATGCCATCTCTAGGATTGTTGCTAATGCGAAATAGCTAAACCATGGGCAGAGCCTCTCATCTACTTAAACTGTGGGACATTCTATGATTCTGTCTAAAGGAAGCTTCAGCTGCAATTGGTATTTACAATGTGTAAGCTTTACAGACAGCAACATGAAATTTTGAATCAATACAATTTAAACTAAAGCTACAATAATATAAAAATCAGATGCACAAACAAATTCATATGTGCTGCAAACATATACTAACATATACAGACACACGCCAGTTTGATAAGCCCACAGTCCACACTGTCAGTTTATAGATGAGGGTAAAAATGTTCATATATGCATTGGGTACTGTGCTGAAAAATGTGCTAACACCTGGGAAGCAGCTCTCCATATGAAAGATGCTTGGCCAAAAATAAATTCAATCTAACTGAAATTTTATTCAATCCTGATGTCAGCAATATGCTACTGAAAATTTGCTAAACTATGATGATGACTAAGCTGCCTGTCCTCTCCTTAAGATAATTTATAAGTACAGAAATTTCTTTAAATTTCCTATCCACTGGCAACTATCAGTCAACTATGATGTATTACGTATTATCAGTCCACATTTTAGGTTCACACAAATAACAGGTCACAATGTGTTTCATCTTGAATTTTATAAATTTCAGCCTAGATCACTTAAAACAAAACATTGTTCATTGAAGATTAATGTTTTTTCATTAATATTTGAAAGGGCAGATATTAAGTCTATAAGTCTTTCCAGACTTACAATGGTAAGGTTAATTATTTTATACAAGTTTTATACAAGTTTTTTAAACCAGTATACTTAACAATAAGTTGCAATTATTCTAACTTAAATTCTTTTGAAGACATCTGTCCCTGGGGGCCCAAGTCAAACTCACCAGCACACGGGGAAAGGGAAAATAGGGACAGTGAGAGCAAGCTAGCACCCTAGGGAGGGAAGAGCGTGACAGCAAGAGCAAGCTCCTGCACTGGAGAGGGGAAGAGAGCAAAACCAAGAGAAAGCTAATGCCCTAGGAAATAAAACAGAACGACATTGAGAACAAGCTAGCGCACTAGGGAAGGAAAAAGCCCATCAAGCTACTGCACCGGGGAGGGGAAGAGAGCGAAACTGTGAGAAAGCATGTACTCTGGGGAAGGGAAGAGTGTCCAGTGAGAGAAAGCTAGTGTTCTAGGGAGGGGAAGATAGTGAAACCGAGAGCAAGCTAGCACCTAAGGGAGGGGAAGTGAGCAAAACCTGCTAAAACACTGGGGAGGGGAAGATTGTCACAATGAGAAAAAGCTAGTGCACCTGAAAAGGCTGCCGCACAAGAGAATGCACACGACGTATTGCATGTTTTTATTTACAGCTTCATTAAAATAATTTTTTAACTAATCAATTCATTTTTTAGTCCCCTGGTCCCAGTGGGTCCACTTTTTGGGACACAAGCTCCAGATCATTACTAGGATCAAGCACTGAGATTAAAACCATGTTTAAATTCATCATTGTCCCGATTGTGCCCTGTGTATTCAGACACAGTAGAAAATGTATGTGTTGCAACCTCAGTAAGGTTGATGTACTGCCATGAAAACTAACCTCTCGCCTAACAGATAACGAGATATCGAGATCATTAAGCATCCATTGTCTGTGCAGTGTCAATACTCAAATACAAAATTTACATACTTCCAATGTTTTCTTTCTATTCTAAACAGGTGAGATTTCCCATAATGTAAAAATGTTAACACAAATGATAAAACAGAATGGAAAAGGAATCAATAAATACTCCAGCATTATGCCATGATTAAACATTGATTATTAGTAATGGGAACCAAGGGGTTGTCATCTCATCATTAATAACCTTATGAGACCTTGAGCTCCTAATATACAAACAATAAACGGCAGCTAAGTGTTGGCAGACAATGGCAATGAAAATCCCACCTTTAAAAGCTGCATTCATTACCACTCACATGAGTGTAGGTAATCATATCTTGAAGTTGGTGTTACAGCTGGGCTTACAATTGAGGCTGTCGAAGTTGTTATAATACCGAGCCAAACAAACACATCCTGATTTAAATAATGCTTTGGGATGATTAATTAAAAAATGTAATTTAGTTTTAGCAGAAAGATTGGCATGGTTACAATTCCTAGTAGTTAAGATATCTTTAATGCTTAAAAACTTTTATGTTAAATTTCCATACCCTAGATTACATAGAATGTATTCGAAAATGACATTTTTAGAATAATAATTTTTACCCCATAACATTTCAATCACTTGCACTTAATACCCTGGAGACCAACGCTGTCTAGAGCAGTCACAAAATAGCTATTCCATTAGCTTGTGCTAAAGATTAATAGTGTTTATAGACAATACAAACCAAAATTAAGTTTGCCAGCAGTATGACCTGTACTTCTAAGTTAATGGGCTAAATGCAATTAGGAAAATCTGTTAAGCATTTATAACATATAAAACCCTGTACAACCAATTTAATTATAAATGGATTCAGACATTGAAACCAATAAACATTGGCCATTTCACCTGCCCTCGCTATAATGCCTGTGTAGGACCCTGGCCAACACATTCATAGGGCAACAGTTTGAAAATATAAATCTGAATTCACCCATCACTCGGCCATTGTTACTTCCAAAGGGCATGTTTCTGGTTCCGTCACAATCTCCCCACTCGCTTCGATCATTCTAACTGTTTTTCCCAATAATTCTGGAGGCGGTCCTAGCCAATTGTCCTGCCGGATTACTGAGCATGTTGCTCCAGTCTACTTTTGTTTACCCATCAACCTTCATTTCTAACCATGGAATAGCATTAGCATTGGCAGAGAACATTTTCAGAAATGGATAATTGTTACTATTTTCCCCAGCTGAATTTATTGAAATTGTGAACTCACCCCCTCCGTCTGTTTCCTCTGCCTTGGCCCCTAGTCAAGCTTCCTCACTCTCCTCAGTCCACGGGCCGTCTCTCTGGTGCATGGGCATGTTCTGTCCTGGGGGCAGTCCTCTGCCTCTGCCTTGGCCAAACTCTGGGCGTTGCCCTCTTCTCTGGTTCTCTCCCGCCCAGGGTGGTTCCGGGCAGTCTTTGATCCAGTGATCACTCTTCCCACATCGGAAGCACGTTCCTTCTTCTTTTCTGGTCGGCCTCGGCTGTCTGTACGGCGCTCTTCCCCTCCTTGTTCTGTAGACTGCAGGGCCAGGGTGCTCTGCTGCATCAGCTGAAGCTTGGTGTCTCTGTAGGTTTTCTTTTCCTTTTCCTCCTTCTCTCGCTGGAACTTCCGTTCCTGGCATACCTGAGAATGTCTGTGAGTCGGGCTTCTTCCCACCCGATTAGGTGTTTCTTTACGTACCTCTCTACTTCAGGCTGGAGTCCGTTCAGCAGGCAGTTCTTCAGGTGTTGTTTATATGGACCGTCCGGTACAGCCCCGTTGACTGCTGCAGGCTCCTCCATCCTGGAGTAGTCATCAAAGATCTTCCTCAGTCTGCAGTGGAAGTCTGCCACCGGTTCGCCTGGTTTCTGCTTGCAGGACCGGATCTGGTCCCAGTCCATCCGCTTCTGCCACTGTGCCACTATCCTGTCCAAGAGACCTTTGCACTCCTGTCTGTACTCAGCCCCCACTTTCGTCCACTTGCTTTTGAACCATTTGGCCCTTTCCCCCCCTCTGAATTTTTCTCAGATTTATATGCTCTCTGCAATGCCTCTGTCTTCCACCCACAAAACGCACACCAATTTGGTTTTTCTTTTCCCACTAGTTTCTTACATCGTTTATCCAACTGTCCATTTTCCCAGTCTCAGCCTTGGATGAACTACCTTCCTCATTGCCTCGTGGTTGCTGAAGTTCATACTAGAAGCTGTGGATAAATTAATAATTACTGATTTAAAAAATAGGCTAAAATTAGAATCAATAAATACGTTTGCAACCACAAAGCTAGAAATGAAATAATCTTGACTGGAAGATTAAAATGAGGTCATGGTAATCTAAAGAGCCCATTGACATGCTATTATGTTAATTAAATGCTTTATTAGGACACATCAGTGGTACCAACACTTCAGAATGTGCAGCCAAATTACTAGTTTCACTCATTGCCTTAGCTACTGAATGGGTTTTCAATACTAACTATTGAAAAAATAGCAGACAGGCAGAGAAAAAAATCATTCAGGGATCAAAACTGGGTCTAGGAATCCCACTGTAATTAATTTACCCCCAACAAATTCCATTTGCTATAGGCAACACAAACACACCAGAGTCATTGTGCATTGTGCGGGTTGGGTTGAGTGTTTCATTTAAAATTTTAATCTGGGTAATTTGGCTCCAGATAATTGCTCTTTGTTTTGCAAAGCGCTGGCAGGGCCATGAGCAGTGGACCTCACATGGAGAATGCGTGCCCCTCTGCCTTGTCTGCACAGCTGTGAGGAGAGCTCGCTGCGTGCTCGGCGAGACTCTCCCGGCACCTGATCACCAGTACCAGGCACGGGGCTTGCCCATCTGCACCACCAGAGTATTGAATTTCACTCTATCCATCCAGAAAGAGACCCTGGCAGGTGCCTGCCTCTCTCTGCCATTATGCTCATGTTTTGTCTTGTGAGACCACGTTCGTTGAAGTTACATGTGAAACGCATATAGATAGTATTGACTGGAAAATATGGCGGTTTGACAGCTTCATGGTTTCCTTTGTACCATTTTCCTGGTATTTTCAAGTGGAATTTTATACTCTGTGCAGCTTCTTCTCTTGTCCCTTTGCTTCTCTGACATTTCTAAAAAAGTGACATCTCATTTCCACTCAAACGTGTGGATTGGCATAAAACTACTTATAAAAGCTCCTTGGATTAAAACCAAAAAGGTCGAAAGATCAAGATGTGCCTTTCAATCGATGAAGAGAAAGCCTTTGAAGTTGGGTCATAGGGGGTTTAATCATGTATTCAGCTCTTGTGTGGTGACCTTTTCTATTCTTCTGCATTTTTTGCCATTCCACAATCAGACACACATTGTGTGCAATGCCTGTGGCGAGTTTTGATTTCCAGAATAAGAAATGAGAGGCTTTCAGTTTTTCAGGACTTAACAAGCAGAGACCTTGTTTCAGCCAAACACTAAACCCCTGCCATCATTGGATGTCCTAAACTTTCTATGAAAATCTTTGTGGGGGTTTAAAGAGAATATTTAAATGTATTATGACATACTAGGTGTTGTGTTAATTTAATATCAGTAGAGCCAGAACTTATGCATGTACTTAAAACTGAACCAGAAAAGCAAATACGCATTTCTATTTTCTCTACAGTTAAATATGAATGAGTTTTTCCTCTAGTATTCTTAGTGACTGATAGCTGTTGTTTTCTTTTTTTACCATTTTTCTCAAAACTGAATTTAAGTCCCAGGAAGTATAAGGCACCAGCATTTGTTATTGTAATAGTTGAATAAGATCGTAAAGTTTACCCTATATTCTTGTAAAAACAAAGAATCATTAATCATACTCAAGTCCCGTGAGTGTAACCTTCATGTTGAAAAATAATAGTGTCAAAAGAAAGAAAGAAAAATCTCTTCAACTGCCAACCAGAGAGTGATTTTGACAGAGATACCATTTATTAAGTCACGATGAAGTTGGTGTTTCATAGAGATTACATTTTAGTCCAATCGAAAATGTCCTAATAAATATGAATTTAATTCAGTTTTTTCTTAAAGAGGCACAAAATCTCACCTGTTAAATCAATTTACTGTGAATTTCAGGTGCAGACTACGAAGTTTGGGTTAATTAAGCTCTTATGATGTTAATTACTGTGCAAATATTGTAATAGTCTCAGGTCTTCAGCTCATATATCTAAACACTTAAAATCATTGAATTTTATAGGCTATATCCATTTATAGTCATTGGATACATTTCTGCTGAGGTGAATAAAACAAGGTTCCCACAACAATGGAAACGCAGCTTTTGGTGATTCTATAATTTAAACAAGCTAATTAACAAGATAACTGTCCCGTTTATGAAACAGCAGCCAGGATTAGTACAGTAAAAATGCATTCCCAAATTGGGTCATCAATTAAACTAATTTATAATACGGAGGACAACATTTTCTCATTGTAAAGATGATACAAAAATGTGCAAGAGGTTGAAAAACCTGTCCCAGTGAATGGGAGCTTGTTGGATCCAGTCCTGGGAGGGGCCCTGCAGCTTTATCCTTCGGAGAAGCTCTGGATCTGAATTACTTCAGTACAGCTGTGTGAACACAAACAATCATCATAAGACCACAGACTCAAAATGTCACATCTGCAACATGGGAACAAACTAATCCAATAAGCAAAGTGGGAATGAAGCATTTTCAATAAGGGTGACTTGCCCAGCACAACCTGCTCTCTCCAGTGTCAACTGTCACTTCTCTTCATGCTGGTTACATCCCAGCTACTGAGCACTGTGGCATTCCGTCTAACGAATCTTTAAGTACATTAGTGTAGCATTCCCTACACATCTCACATGTGCGTGGTACTTAATAAAAAATGAAAATTTATAATTATATTTGTCAACCTCAATTCACCATTTCTTAACCCTCCTGTTATCCTCAAATTTACTAACATCTTTTATCCTTAGGGTCAATTTGACCCACGCAATTTAAACCTTTAGATTAAGATTTTTACCTATGTTTATATGTCAGGTACTTTATGTTTCTTTATTGACTACCAAAATAGCCCTTTAAAAAAAAAAACGTGGTTTTTGCGTGATTATGGAAAAATATGTAAATCACCATAAAATCTCACTGATTGACCTAAAATCGGAAAGAAAGATCTTTTCGGTGTTTTAATGGCTTTATTTTATTTCTAAGTACAGATTTTGGTTATGTATAACATTTGGAAAGAAGAACAATGTTATGTTATGACCATTCAGGCCTTCAGCCATGACCACCCTCATGTCCTGATTTTTTTCAAGTGCTTCCCCAGGGGATTTACTAGTGTACACCTGCATATTCCAGGCATAGCTGGCCCATATTTTGATACCGTATTTGGCTGGTTTGCTTGGTATGCATTGTCTGAAGGGACAGCACCCACGAAATGCACAAAACATTCATCCACAGTGATGTCGGGGCCTGGATTGTAAAGAAAGGGTAATCGCTGGACCCACTTGTCCCATTTATCCCATATTGGTGCGAGTTTGTCACGCTCTCGTCAGCCCTGCCTTGTTTCTCTGTCATCAAATCATATGACATGGAAGAAAACATGGAACGTCTTGAAATGTCATGAAATATTGCCCATCAAGTGTCAGCTTTCCAAAGGCTTAATGTTGCTTTTCCTATTGACTTGCCAAAATGAGCAAACCAATGTAAGCTTCCAAGTGGGTCACGTCCAAGTCAACTGTCCCCAAACACAAAGTTTTTGTCTCTAAGTTTATCATTTCAAGTATATCGTTTTCGATTGATGGTTTTACAAAGAGCTCAAATCTTGATTTTATGTCTTGGACATGGCTGACAGCGCATTTAGTGGGGCCTGGAACCATTTTGATGACATTAGCGCCCAGATCCCAAGTGGGGAGAGGGACCATAATAACATTCCAGTTTTGGAAGGTCTGCTGGTGGTTGAGAGACAAAAGGAGGGTCAACACTAAGAGTCTCATTCTCATCAGAGAAGGATACCTCATAATCAGGGTCCTACTCAACATTATCCTCTTTCTCAGACACATTCTCCTCTTTGTAACTTTCACTATCAAAGAGCTATGACAAAATCTCATTGACAGAAAACCTTTGCTTATAGGACATTTTCAATTGAGAGAGAGCATAAAGAGAGAGCCCACAGAGGACCAAGAGAAATAGTTTAGAAGGCTGCTTTGCAGGTTTTTATATGTTTGCTCCTCCCCTATGTTGGGTGAACCATCAATGTCCTTGCGAGAAACCCTTCCCTACGGCGTGGGAAATATCAAAGTTCTCATGGGAATTATGTTTTCCCCTCCCCCATTGCTCTCACAATACTACAGGTATGGTTATGTTAGGTTAGGGCCCAAAAGCAGAGGGACATTTTTTGAAGATTATAAAATTGCATGTTATAGTGAACTCAATATCATCCAAAACAACTAATACAAATGTGTGCAAAATGCAGATATTTCTTATAAGTTTTATACAGCTAAAACAGCCTGGGGTCAAATTAACCCCAAAGAGCACTGATGCTACAAAATCTGTACAGGACAGGACATATCATAATGTTGTTATGTTTATGGTTACCCAGTTTTCCTCATTAAATTTGAAAAAGTCATTAAATAAGAAGCAAAAGTAATTATATCAATCATGTATTTAGAGAAGCTAAACATTGACTAGGGTAAAATCGACCCCAAAAACGGGACTGTAGGGACGTGCTTTCCTCAGTAAATTACTCCAGAATTTGCCTGATGCAGCCCTGGAGTTTCACCCTTGGAGAAGAGTTAACAGCATTGTCAAATACTTTACATAAACTTTTAAAAACTTATCTATGAAGCTGTTATTAATTAATCAATTGAATACACTAAATGATCTTTCTCCATCCAGGTCAATTTTCACAGATTTGATACTTTGCAACATAAATAATTTAATTCATTGAGTATCAATCTAAAAAAAATAAGTGTTTCATATTATATATTACATACTATAACTTAACATTTGGCCATTTTTTTTCCTATCCTTTATTACAAGAATCTTTTATAAGAACGACCCCTTTAAGTGCAATAATCACAATTTTTGCTCAGTAATTTTATTATTTTGTTTTAAATGACCATTGAGGATGCAAATTATACAATGGAATCCAATTCTCTTCTGCTGTACAAGCAATTAGACTATATTAAAGCAGTCCCGAATGATTGCAAAGTAGGTTTTGATGAAAATGTCCTATCAGCATTTGATAAATTACCAGGAATATGGATCTATTACATTTACTAAGAAATATGTAGTTAATGCGTGCACACTCACCTAATTAGTCTTTATCCCCATATCCTAAATCTCAAAATTTAGGCACAACCCAAACTAACACAGCATTTGAGTAATTGTGGCAGCCTACGTGTACCACGCATCCGTCTCGCGAACACGTGCAGGAGAGGTTCAGGCACGCCCACCAGGCGGAGGATTGTGGTAATTATGATTGTAATTTAACAGTCTGTGATCCATCAGTAGGGGCTGGAAGTCGGGGGGGGGGGGGGGTCCACGGAGGAGAAAAGTAAAGTAAAGTAAAATAAAGGAGAGGCGATCGGAGGTGGAAAGAGCAGAAGAAGAGGTGGCACTAGCAAAACGACTGCTGACTTTGTGTTTATATAATTGTTAAGTTTGGTTTGTTATTTTAGTGTGTTTTGTTTGGGGTGAACCCGTGAGGGGGATCCCTGAAGAGCGTTTTAGTTTTTTTTTAAACCTTGTGAAATACCAGCAAACCAGAAAGTTGTGTCGCCGATTATTCCTGAGCCGAACACTACGTTATGTGAAACAAGAAATATTTTGTATTATTTTGCCATGTTCCCATTTCCACAGTCCAATTTAAGTTTTGAGATAACACATCAAAACACAAATCATTGTAAAAATACTTCAACCAGGACCCTCTGTTTCTGCTCAAGGGCACATTATTCTTCCCGCTTGTCTTACAAGGAGCTGCTTTTCAACTACTCCCTAATTCTTTCTTCTTGTTTTTGCAAGATAGCTTGAATATTCTTCACACATGTGCATACCCTGAAAATTATAATTAATATTGTTTAGTAGTATTTAAACATAATCATATAGCATAAGCATAATCATATTTTTATAACATTCTTGCTAATGCATCTTTCTCATTACCCCAGCAGAACCTTAAAAAATTGCTGCATAGATTCATAATAGAAGTGAGAAGTTCACACCTCTCATACTCTCCGTACTCAGGGCAAACTGATAGAGATACAAGGACAATGCGTAAACATAAAAACAAAAAAATTCCAAACAAAAGTCACAATTTCTAAACGCATGGACACCTGGTGTTGCTGTGAATACTGTAAGTGAATCTGCAGAACTGAAAACTGAGTTAAATCTGCTGAAGGGCAGAAGGGCAAACTATACATTAAATAAATACATTCCATTTGCAGACAATGTGAGATGGCTTGGTTTGGTCTGCTTTGATCGTGAACCTGTGATTTTGCTCCTACAGGAACTTTGCTGGGTTATATTCATATTTTGATAAGTTCATAGTGCTGCTGTGGAAATACCTTTGAACACCTTATTATTTTATGTGGTTTATTTTATAGCTTCTGTCTCTTCAATGTCTCTGAGATAACATGTAATTGTCTTTTGTGTTTGTATAATTCATTGATTACATTCACTAAATAAATCTGTATTTATTTTCCATTATTATTGTTCATTCAATATGTGCTTGAATAATATAGTTGTTTTCATCATTTTAAATAATTAAAATAAATAATGATAATTTATTTGAAATGCGGACACATTAGAGTTCCTGTTTATTCCAGGATAAAGCTAAGGTTTGGTGTAGTTGGTGCTTTGCATCCATCCTGTGAGGGACAATACAATCTGGCACAGTCGGCAGGGCATGCCAAATTAAGCAGTGGTAACAGTGGCCTTAGGAAGTGCTTAACGGGATAGTGTTGAGAAAGGTCTTTATAGTGGTGAAAAAAAAGCTATTGGTCTTGAAGAGCCCAAGTTTGTACTGGTATTGCTGCCATTATTCATCAGGCCATTTGCGACTGATCGACAAATGCCTACTTAGGAAACATGGATGAGTACCAACTGGTGCTGTGGCAGCAGGCTAAACGGCTAGCAGATGAGAATGGAAGACTGTCCCGGGATCACTCAGTGCCTGCTGGCAGTAATGACCCACTGCGAAGAGAACAGGCATTTTACCTTTCCAGAGGCTGAAAACATCCATATTTCTCTGGTAAAAAATTATTCAAATATGTCTGTAGAGGATTGGGTAGAAGAGGTGAGGTGGTGCATTAATTTAAGACACATGTCTAACCTTGAAAAAGCAATGTTTGGGAATGACTATCTGGAGGGTGAAGCCTGTATCTAAATCAGACACAGGCCAAAAGAGGTAAGAGGAAATGCAGAGCAGATTACTAACATTCTTTTAGAGCTTCATGGGTGTCCTCAGTCTTAAATCTCTTTAATTCTAGACAAAAGGAAGGATAATCGTTGCAAGAGTTTCTAATAGATAAGGTTTCTTCTACACCAAATTCAATGCCAAACTTTCAAATTATGCAAAGAGAACAGTTTTGTGAGAGTGTTGCTCTGCATGCAATTAAATAAACTCCTATGATTGTGTTGATTGATGTTTGGAGAGAGGCACTTCGATGGATGGAGGAAGGGTCCCTGGGAAGACGTCTGTGTGCACAACTGGGCCTCTGTTTATGTGAAGCACAACCCACTGCTTCTTGTGAGGAAGTTAACAACACACATTTTGTAGTTAAAAATTAAATAATTGCTAGAGGTAAGGCACCTATGGCTCTGGGAATAAGGTACCCATCCACATCAGATGGCTATCCCATCTGTATGAAATGTAACCAACTGTGTCACATTGTTAGCCACTATAGGTCCATTATCCCCCCTTGAGACTATTGGCAAATAGGTGATACTACATCTAAAGTACTGCAGCACTGCCCACTGGGAAACAAATGTCTTCTAGCAGGTTCAACTACTGAGTCAGATCATTATAGAGGATTTTCAGTCCGGTCTATGGTTATGAAGGGGATAATTAGTGTGGGAGAACTAGTGGAGCAAAATGAAAACTACAACACAAAATGTGAGTCTGTGACAACCATCCAAATTGAAGTTGCTAAGGCACTAAGCCAGGTGAAATGGGAAAGTAACTGCCCTATTGTGCTGATACTGAAAAAGGAAGCTACTATCTGGATGTCTGTGGTTTATCGGCTATTGAACTCAAAAATGCTTAAAAAAGATACCTACCCATTTTTCAAGGAACAAATCATCCCTGGATGTTTTAAAAGGTGCTCAGTTATTCTCTATGCTCTTTGCAAGTTAGTATAGCCTGATTGGGGTTGCTGAAAAGGTTGTATTAAGGCTGCCTTTTCCCTGCCATTTGGGTTGTTCAAATTTAACAGAATGCTGTTTGACATATGCAATGCCCCCAATACCCTCCAATGCCTAATGGAAAGAATGTTCAGCAGAATTTAAAATGTGTGCTGTTTTATATGGATGCAGAAACATCAAGAGATTGGAAACTGATCTTTCAATTGCATAATCAAGGACTTGTAAATAAGGCTAATAGTAATTTCTGTCAGAAGGAAGTCAAGAAGTTTGGACATGTGGTCGCACAACATATCATCTCAACTGACCTAGAAAAGAACACAGTGAACACTCATGTCAGTCTGGGGTTTGGCTCTGCCATTTATTTCTTCCTCATGGGATCATAGAGGGACAAAAATGAAACACAACACCAAGTAAAATCAACTGCTGTCACATCCACGGGAACTGGGTTTCTGCTGCATGTTCTTCCTGGTTTTTGTTGACGTTTCGTTTATTTTTATTATTTTTTCTTTGCTTATGCTCCGCACTGCGCTTCCTTCTCCTGCCAGCTCCCAAGACCGTCTGCCTATTGGGAAAACTAGGTCATTAATAAAGCTAATCAGCCGAGTTCCCAGTAGGTGCTACGAGACAGATGCATGTCACATACTGGAATTATTTCAAACGACTGGCTGACTGCCACTCCTTCCTTGGCTTTGAGACCTATTACCAGCAGTTTGTCATTGGATTCAAAGAAACGTGTGGCATCACTGCACCAGTTGGCTCCAAGGCTCATTGGGCTACAGAAGAAGGGTAAGACTCAAAACGTTGTACAATATGGGATAAAGAGCGTGAGATGGCTTTTCAGAGATTAAAGCAAGATTAAGTCTGGGGAACCAATTTTGTCATATGTTGATTTCAAAAACACATTAATATGAAAGATTGCAGTACTTTCCCAATGATACAGCGTCAGACCTATTGTGTTTGCTGGTAGAGCATTCGGGTTGACCAAGAAGGAACTTTGAAAGGAATTTAAATCAATTGTGTAAAATCTATGGAATCCAGTAAACCTTCACAACCCAATATTACCCTCAAGGGAAAAGGGAAATGTAAGCATTTTAATCGAACACTCCATTACTTACTGCCTCTGGATTAGGTACTGTTTATATAAAACACCTCATCAGTCAATAAGCTGTAGTTATATCAGGTTTAGTGTGGAGCCCCAACTACCCGTAGATTTGACAAGGTAACCAAGAGGAATATCTAACAGAAAGTAGTGTCAGGGAGTGGGTGAAAGAGCACCAGTGATGCCTACATGTGGTATTCTGTTAAACTTGACAAAAACTTGAGTTAAAGGCAGAGCAGTGTAACAAAGAACTAAAGCCTAGAAACAAGCCCAAATATAAAACAGATAATTTATCTTTAAAAATGATAATGTAAAAAGGCGTAGTAAGATCCGAGATACCTGGGGTTCAATCTGTACCAGGTCATTCAAGCACCAGAATGCCAGTGAATTACAGTTTTAATTTGGATGGCTCTAATAAAATTTCTTCCTTAGTGAGCAAAAACTTTACTTCTAGTTTCCCAAAGTGTGAGCTGAGCTGGCCGGAAAGTTGCATTGTTTGCTTCATTTAATGCATTAAGCCTGACAGATGATATCTTGTACTCTGTTGCGTCGGCAAGATGTGATGATTATTGGAAGGAGCAAACAAAAATAGAAAAAATAAGTAATATGAAGAAATTTAAGCAGTTGGTTCTGCTATTCACTTCTACCACTCATGCAACCACATACAGTTTATAGTTCATTTATTTAGCAGGGCTGTAAAAATACTGTAAAAAATGATATAAAAAATATATAAATATATATATATATATTGGGCAACAATGTTTATTTTTATTTTTCAGAGCATACGACAATACATTTTCAGGTGTTAAATGGAAAATATGCTGTCCATAAACACTGGGGATGGTTAATACAAGCTTGCTGAATTAAACGATTTAGTGAGCTTCAATAAACTGAATAAAACTTCAATAATAAGTATCAATAAACTCCATAATTTTGGAGTCTGCTAGCAAGTATTAGGATATCCAAGACTAACTGTGGTTGTTAAGCTAGCTTTCAACGTTCATTACCTGCCTAGTTAGCGCAACATGTAAGATCATGGATTGTGTATGGCTAGCTAGCTATTCAGTTAAAATTTTAACTGATGTTCGTGAACATTTCCCATAAGGAACAGTATTTCTACATCAAAGTACCTGAAATAGATTACAGTAATAAAAATATGCCATTTTTATGCCATTTATTATATTATTCTATAATAAAGTAACAATTTGTATACTGTGAATAGAACAGTACTTCTATTTGGGGGAAATGTGATTCCATTTAATTAAATACACCAGTTAGTTTCTGCTTAAACCTTTAATTCAGAGAATGATCAGGTTTTAGATATTGCATTGCTGAATTTATCCATTCTGAACCTGCAAAGAAAACCTAATACTTGGTGTGCCTAATTTTTTTTTATTTGCTCCTAATTGTCTTTACTTAAGAGCAAAGGTGCTTCTAAAAAAAGTTGAGCCCTACTCTTATTCAGAGCAACATATTGTAACGGGGATGGCTAGAAGCGCTTCCCCCGCCAATGGGCTAAAGCCATCCCCGTGGGGGCTGCTGGGAAG
>JAOVYW010074362.1:0-18365 GCA_025775045.1 Hiodon tergisus | reverse complement strand
ATTCTATCTGGGCAACTGCATAGGCAGACCAATTTATTCGGAGACGCAAGGTCAGGAAAACAGCAGAAATCTGGCACAGAAACCAAAGGCCCAGCGACAGTTAATTAAAGGGACAGGCCAGTGAGCAGCATCCGTCCAGTTTTCAAAAGGACCTGACAGCTGCCTCCCTTCAATTAGTGCATTAAAATAATTGAAAATAATTACTATCATCATTAGGGGAATGACTCAGTCGGAATTGGAGGTCTTTTTGAGAGTTTAATCATTCCGTAGCTAAAAAAAAGTCTGATCCTCCAAGAGCAGTGCTTTCCAGAGCAAGCAATTATAAACGTGTCAGATTAGAGGGAAAAACTGTTTTGGGGAAAACAGCAATGTAGATTACTGAAGCTAAAACTACTCTCCCTCATTTCTATTTGGATTACTGAGAGACAATTTATTATCTTGTAAAATATGTGAGAAATTGACTATCCGATTGGATGTGGTTTGGTGGTGACCTTGAAACATGTAAGGCCTTCAGAGACGGACTGTTACAGCTGCATATCTTGCTGAAATTAGCAAAGAGGGGAGCAACGTTAACAAATGGCAAATTTCAAGACAGAATTTTTCCAGAGCTTTCCATTTTGCCAAGCACTCATTAGCACATCTGAATGTATTTTCCAAAAACCTTAATACACTTTACACCTTCATATGCTTACAAAATTAATAAATAAATTTAAAAAAAGTTCTATATTGCACTGGACAATTTCACAATGAAGTCAGATAAATGAAGTGCAACTATTCACTATTTAGTTTTAACGATAACTAATCACCTCCTGTTCATCACCCACAATTAATCTCATCACAGAGTTCTCGTCATTAACAATTAATTAGTGCAGCAGTTAAACATGGACAATAATTCACTGATAACCCATCACACGATACTCATGGCTGACTTCTCGTCATGACAATTAAACAGCAGCAACAATTAACCGTCCATAAGTCAATAACTCACCGAAAATTCTTCACAGACAATAAGTCACCAACAATTCATCACAGACAATAAGTCACAGAAAATTGTTTGCAGACAAAAATATAATGCGTTACAGTCACAAATGAATGCCACAACTTAACATAAAAACTGTGCTAACAAACAAATAGAGCAATCATGAATAATATATAATAGATAGAGACCGTAGCCTATGTATTTACTTACAAATTACATGAATAAATAATGCACATTTACTAGCTTGTGACCATCTAACTCACAAGCACTGCACCAGTGATTTTGACCTGCAGCATTTTAAACAGCTGTGATACTGAAAGATAATGAAATGTTTTCAATGAACCTTAAATAATTTTTTCAAATAACGGTAATTGGCCTGCAGGTTTAATATTATATTTAGAAAATAATTTGAAAATACTTTTTCTTTTCTAAAAAAAAATGTTTCCTGTTTTGCTGTCAGGGGATATGTCACTGTAGAGCGAACACAAAACATCGCATA
Source organism: Hiodon tergisus (assembly GCA_025775045.1). Taxonomy (NCBI): domain Eukaryota; kingdom Metazoa; phylum Chordata; class Actinopteri; order Hiodontiformes; family Hiodontidae; genus Hiodon; species Hiodon tergisus. The sequence goes on along the minus strand of JAOVYW010074362.1, from coordinate 16,887 downwards.
GATCACACAGTTGAAAACAAAATGAGGTAATGAGGTGAAACTAATGGTTAATATTATTCAAAATACACAGTACTGATGACTGTTTTGACTGTGTTGACCTGGTTTTCTGATCAGAAATCAAAATTTTATTGCAACGCTAGAGTATCTGTCCAGGATGATCAGGTGAATTTCTTGGGGAGCACAACCACGAGTCTGGTCCTGCCAAAATAAAACTGCATTGAGAGGTACAAACCCCAAAAAGGTACACCCGTTCTTTTGCTACAGCAAAAAATCTTCCAAAAGGTCATTGAAATGCGAGTTCATTGAAACTTAGAGCTAAAATAAATCAGCAAAACTGTGTTCCACCATAATCTGCTTTTTTGAATGTCCTGCAGATTGACAATGACCGTTGTTGTAAATAGAAAATGGGTCCTTGTTTTTGATTCTGGTCCAGGTGCTGATGGAGTCAGTATTTTTGCCACCGAGGAAAGCCTTTTCATCCCAGTGCGCTGAATAATAAGCAGACGCACCTCAAAAAGAGCCTCCGATCTCTTTGAACAGGTTTACATCATCCATGGCAAAGTTCTCTACTCAAAAGTTGATCCATAGATTCATGCTCATTTTCCAAACAAAACGGTCCCTACCAGCAACTGCTGCAGGCAATTGTTCCCCTGTAACCAGGACTGCGTCCTGATCTACTGATGACAGATTTTGAAATGACAATCAGAGAATTCTGCAAAGTTTTTCCAGATTTGAAAAGCTTTAGGCTTCTTCTTCCACCTTGGAACTGCAGGTTGATTATCAGAGGTATCCAAAATTTGTATAAAATCCCTTCCTGCACCTCTCATTTTTAATGGCGATGACCCCACCTGCAAGCAGGCAGAGAGCTTCCACTGTAGGATCTCAGTCCATTGCAGCTCAGGTGCACAGCATCCTTTGTTCAATTGATATACTTCAGCAGCTGTAGATAATACTGGGCGATGAAATAGAGCAGCTGATTGGAGGGCAGAAACAAGCTCCAAGATAGGGGATCAAGAATATTCTCAGCGGGAACCGCACCCACGTTCAGTCACTGCGTGGGATTGTTTATTTTAATAGATTTCAACATATATTGTTTGCTGCCAGTTTATTAAGACATGTTTAATGTTTACTTAAAAATATATTTTATGTTTTATTAACCTTGCGTTCCTACATTTGAATGTTTTTACAGACATTTTATTTGAACCCCCCCCCCCCCCATTTTCCCTTACTTTTTACTGGTGTTATTCAAGTCTAATTATCTACAAAGCTGTGAGCTCCCAAACTGGTTGTGGGTTTACATTGAATAAGACACTTACCGTTAATAAGGAATAGTCAAAAAATGCAAGAATTATAATTATTATGGATTACCATTGAATATCTCCACAGTCCAGAGGCTGTAAGACGGAAGGAGACAGAGGGCTAGGTTGTGGCTTTTATTGTACATGAATGAAAAAACAATAAACATAAAACAAAGAAAATCTATTTAAATTAACTCAATAAAAGACCTTTTCAGGCTCAAAAGCAATAAAGACCTCTGCCCTATCAGAATTATTACAAAAACACTGTGACACTAAATCCAACCAACCACAGCCACCAAACGTACTTTTCCTGTTTCACCTAAAAACTCTCCACCAAGCACAGCCATGCTGTCTCTTTTTAAAGTCCCTGATTGCAATCGCCTGAGCGTGGTCTCACATCTGTCAGTCTTGCCCTGGCCGGGGGCATGCCTCCAGGGTTGCTGTCTAGCCCTGGTATGCCAGTAGGTGTGATGCCACGGTTTCTTTCAAAGGCTTCTATCAAGCTGAAACCAACTCACAGGGTCACTCCACCCAACAATGCTGTGCATTTCAGAAATCGTTGGTGATGAAATGTTGGAGCTTAATCGATGGTGATGAATCGCCTGGGGATTAATTTTAACTGTTGATTACTTTTGAGTCATTCGTAATCTATGGCGACAACGTGATGAAGGCTTTAAATAAATCACAAACGGCGATCCTGATCACATGGACTTAAGTTTTCCTAGCTGTCCTTTGTGCTTTCTGGTGTGCTGTTTGAAGGATAAAAAGGCTTGATTAACCTTTGCTAATACCATGCAGTATTGTGAAGACAGGGAACAAACAGAGAATGTTCAACACTATATAACACTTCTAAAGCAAGGGTTATTGAGTTCTGTGATGATTTGAGCAGTTGAAGGATAGATGGAGGAGCAGGTGTCTTTCATTTTTAACAAGGCCTAATATGTGATTTTTTATTAAAGGAGGCCCACAGGCCATGCCCTGCCTTTTATGGGCAGGAAGGACTAAATATTGAAAGAGTAACACTGTAGAGCAATTCCCTCAAAAATTACAATCCCTGGACCTGATTTCCTTTCTAACTCTAACATACTTCATGTAATGCAGAGGCAAGATTGGGATTCTTAAGTCTTACAATCAGAGTACTGCGCCACTACAAAAGCAGGCCTGGAATTAACATATGGACTGCACAATCCCGATAATGTCAGTGGCGGTCTGGAGATAAGGTGGTACGGTGGGGAGAACGCTGAGAACACTCCACTCCATTACAGGGAGAGTTTAAATCTGCTCTCTCCTGATACTCTGCAAAGCTCTTACATGTGTTTTAGAAACCGCTGTTTCCGTTGCTGCTGTTCACTTCATTAGGGCGACAGAAGTGAACTCTGATAAGGCCTCCTTTGACTGCAGCGCAGTACCTAGAACATTTAGCACGGAAATCACAGGACGGTCACTGACTGCATGCAACCCGTATTTATAGAAAGTCGAGAAGCAGCCGGTTTTAATCTTTTGTGGGTTCACTGAAGGCAATGTTGAAGCTAAGTACTTGTGAGTGTAGGACGGACTGCAAAGTTGATGCGCTCTTTGGATGTGGCAGAATTGCCCGTTGAAATGGAGGTAGCAACACAGTTGACCTAGGAGTACAGATGGAACGGAGGTTAAATTTGATACAGTGATGTGGTCAAGTGAATAGAATATGTTGCACTAAAGGCTTTCCAGGTGACTATTATCAGAGTATTATATTGATAAGCAATATAATAAAAATATTTTTACATGTATTTTCACAATTTCTGACAATTTTGCATTTCCATGTTGTACTTTAAAAAAAAATGTGTTTTGACTTTAGTAATTCCGTCTGTATTGGACTTATTTGTTACAATTGTTTTTGTTGTTGTTTATATCGAAATTAGGCAAAATACCAGGTATTCTTGTTTGTTTAAGCAAGCTGTTAAAAGGCCACCGGTTTTGATATCAACTCTGATTGCCACAATTATAACTAGTGTCTCTTATGTTTAATTACCGTGTAGTTAGCACAAGTAGTTCACTAATTAGACATATTCTCACTGGCAACAGTGCTTGTATACAATGCTAGATGTAAATAATTTTTTTATCTTTATATATTTTAATGGCGTATACGCTGATTAAAAATATTTTTAAATTGAGAACTAATCTCTTTTTGGGACATTCTAAGGCTCCTCAGAGATTATTTATCAAATTGACATGCAACTTTTGATAGTGACTTCTTCGGACGTCCCTCTTTTTAAGGTTATAAATTTGTGATGTTAAAAAGCATGGCGTCAGTGCCAATCAATAATAATCTCTATTTATTCAAAATAGGCCCTACGTGATAACCAATGGGAATACAGACAGACAGACTTTGTATCTATGTATACTGAAAACGTCTTCCGTACATAACATGATGTTGAATCCTTTGCATTTTGCTGCTCTGCCCCCTTCATTGCTGCTTGCAGCTGTATTTTATTTTATTTTTGAAGAAATATTATTCATCTAGAAACATAAGTTCCGTGTAAATACTAGCTTACTGGCATCAACATGTAAAATTAGTTTTCAAGTAGGAAAAATATTCCAGATTTTAATAACAATCATTTCCATAATTCCATTAAATTTAAGCCTATAGCAACAACAGTGTTTTAATTAATTACGTGAATACAGGGATGGGGCAGGCATTGTCTGAAGTGAACACACGCAGTATAATATCAGCGCTCAAGTCATTGTGTGCAAGCAGTCAGTCAAGTGTGATTTATTTAACATTTACTAGAATTTCATGTTTTATTTCTTAGTCTTATCAATCCTTACTTTCACTTAATTCCGGGTTTACTTTTTATTGAGGAGTTAATTTTAACTGATGAATTCAGTTTGAAGGAGAAGGATGATAAGAGAGGAATTTCACTTAATAAAACAACATATTAAAGCATATTCTGTGGCGCTAAGTGTTTCTCTGTTTATAATATGACACCACACCTGAAATATAATTGCCTGTTACCTAGGTTACCGTTGTTCACCCAGTTCACTGGTCACGCCATACACTTGACCAGACAACATCTATGTCATTGTTACGACTCCGAGATATAACTCGTCTGCGTCTCGGGGTGTAGGGGAGCCACAATATAAAGTGCTCCCCAAACCTACTCTAGGGGTTTCAAACAAGCCACAAGCCAACTAAACTAAAGTGCAGTATTTCATTTACAATGGTAAAAATTAATAGAGGTGGTCAATGTACGATACACACCACAAGGGGAAAAGGGAACTACGAACGGTGCCAAAGTAAAGCAATCATAAATAACGTAATCCACTAATTAGTGCATAAATATATACAACCTAACCTAATAAATACTAAGGGAGGCACCTGTTCCTAACCTGGTGAATTAACAAAGGTAAGCCTACATAATGCAAATGTAAACCCAGGGTATCTTGCCTATTCACCTTACCCCTATGGTGTATGAATAACTAAACAAAATAAACAGAAACACAATGTTTTATGTAAGATAAAATAACTTAAGCAAGAAACTAACGAGAATGAGAACAGTGATTCAGCGAGTCGACATCTACACAGAACAAACAAATGCAACGGAAGCTGGGTCGACGACCATTGGGAAGACAGGTGGGGCTTTTAAACAGACGGACAGCCTTCTGATTGGACGGGAAGAGATGATTGGTGATGAGGATGACTGGCCAATTTCAGACGGACATCTGAATGAAGAGTGAGAGGAGAGAAACAGAAGGAAACACGAAACACAACAAGGACACACACGTGTGCAGTTAACTTTTGTTAAGAAAGATTTAGTTGCTTTAAAAAAAGAAAAGAAATTGAAGGTTAAATTGAAGGTCAATTCATCCTCTGCTTTGAAAGCTCTAGATAAACAGAGAAAGGTCCTCACCAGGGAAACTAACACGTAGCCTTTGCATCCTTTAAGTTGATGGTTATTCATTTTCTATTTGTACATATTTTATAAATAAACAAATAAATAAATAGTGCTGCCAAAATCTGAAGCAAGAACAATACCCCTAATATGTTTTTGTTACCACTAGCTACCACTGCCTGGTTATCTATTGACAATAAAGAATGCTTTCTCAGTTGGAGAATGGTAGCTCTGGACAGTACAGTCTACACATGAGAAAAACAATGGCCATAGCAATGCACTGAAAGGATTCACATTTGATCCCAGGCTGGGGCTGTCCAGTTTGTTTCTGACAAGCGCATTCAAGTTTATCATTATCATTACAATCCCTTGTTTGAGCTCAGCTTCCACTGGTCGGTTTTGGCCGGGAATCCACTGGATTCCTTAGGTCCTTCTATTGTACGATACTGAGGACTTTGCGAAGAATGTGGGTGATTATTATTATTATTTATTATTTATTATTTTGTTATTATAGGTCAAAAACTGGGAGAAAATGCAACCACGATCAGAGACATGTCAGATACAACTCTAACAAAACCCTAATTGTAACAGAATGAAGGAGCTGTCTGAATATTATTGAATTGAATGCTATATGTAAGATCTAAGGGCAGTGTTCATATTTCAAATGTCAACATGAATAAAATGTTTTATATCTTAAAATATTCTTAATAAAGGGGAACTCCACTATGGACTTCACTGAATCACAACAGTAAGGTTAACGCTTTATCTTTAGTAAGACCTGTGAAAGCTACTTGTGGTCTGTTGTCTCAGTTCCTGGTCAATAATAGTAATAATAATAGTAATTAAAAACCCATTTATTTATATAGCCCTTTTCTAAAAGAGCTCTTTTTTTTAACACTGTGTTGTTATAAAAAGAACATGCAGAAAATACAATCCACTGAGCAAAATGCTCAGGCAGGGTTCAGTTTCCACTGTTAACAGACACCTTTCAGGTGACCTCAGACAAAGCTTGGGCTTATGGGGGTGAGAAATTCATTAAGCAGCCATGCAATGGCTAAGGAGTCCGAAAAAATACCATACATTTAAACCTTAGGGGAAAAAATGCGTGATATATGGTAATATGCGTCCTTTTCATTGCTCCTGTCAAACTCTAGCTGCAACATTTAACATGGCTTTAGTTGTGAAAGAGCTATGTCATTTAGACATATGAAAATGTATTTACAATAATCCGTTCAAGAGACATGGTGATTTAAAAAATACAAAACCATTTGAAGAAAATTTTGAAACATTCAAGAAAGGCAGTCAAGTAGCATTTAGACCATACTGATTAAGAAAGAGGTTAGTAAAAAATAAAAACAAAAATAAAATAATACGATCAAACAAACGAGATCCAGAGAGCAATGCATTTATTCCTTTGGCATGGCAACAGGTTGGTTTGGTTCGTATTTGGAAGACTCTTGGGTGGTTGCTAGGCTTTTGTTGATGCTGATTTAGCCCCTAGCTCCTGCATATGAAACACACTGCATGCCTCTCTGCTGGTCATCAACCTGCTGCTGCTACTGTCTGGTTTATTTCCTTGTTGTTTGAAAGACTCTTTGGTAGACTTTTGGGTTCCCAGCATACCACAGATGCTAATGGTAAACGAATGAATGAACATTGGCGTCCCGTCCTGGGTGTATCCCTGCCTTGCGCCCTATGCCTCCCGGGATTGGCCCTGGCGTCCCTGCGACCCTCGGCAAGATAAGCGGTTTCGAAAATGGATGGATGGATGAATGAAAATTTTAGAAATAAACAAAGTCATACCTTGGCCATCTTTTCTTTTTTCTTTCAGCTTTACTTCAGCTTTGCAGCTTTGTATTGCTGTTGCCATATCAGCGTAGTCTTCCTGATAATGGTTATCTAACAGTATTATTCTGCCCCTTTCACTAATCGGTTTTTGATCCCTGGTGATGATTCACTGTAGTGTTCCAGAGTAGTCATTAATTAATTGATCAATTAATGAATTAATTCCAAATCCACTGAGCATGTAACCTTTCTCGTCGTCTCAGTCACTCCTACCTTCACAGTCTCACCGTGCAAAATACTGCCTTTGCATGTTCTGATAGAACTTTGTTTGACAGAGCGCACACAATTAACAAATCTTTGTATTTTTAACTCAAATATGCAGTCATTGTGTGTCCTCTTTCATAACTATTTTTTTTTCCATATTATAAAAGCTTGCAAATATTGTGAATAAAACAAAATAATCACTCTACATTAAATCTGGAGAAGTGTTGGACTCCCAATCGATAAATCCTCTTATCAGTTCCAGATGAGTGAACAGACCAGAGATTGTTCGGTTAGGTTATTACAAAAGCAAATCAATCACTAGGATTAATACGTACTTTTTTTTTACTGTTAAATATGATTCCTGCTACGGCAAATGAATACCCATAAAAAAGTGTGCAGCTGCATTTTCATAACCTCATCTGCGCTAATTTATTTTTTCTCCCCCCTCTCTGTATTTCGGACAATGGCTGCAAGTTTCAAGGAGAAAATCTTGGGTAGTTGTTTTTAGCAAGAGCTCCAAAAAAGTGTCAATTTTAATGTGATTGTAAAATATAACCTCTGGCACCAAGTTAGGGACATATCTTGCCTCCCGAAGAAGTGAGAAAAGTTTTCCCAATTAAAAGTTTTGCCGAATTGTTGAAATGCGTTCCGAGTGTTAGGGATGTATGTTCCCCGTTTCCATTCACTTTGCTGAGGATATTGTTGATACACACATTGTTCTCAGACTTCTGTAAGCACTTTTTTTTACTTTTTTGTCACCTTTCTAGGTTTCTAACCGTTAACCACAAATGATTTAACTTGGTAGGTGAAAACAAATGTAAATAACAGAAATTGTCAGAAACCGTAAGACGGCCAGCGATGCCAGATAAACTTTGAGGGAAACTGGAGTAAGCTGTGCATAAAGTTCTTCCTCTTTTTGGAGTACCACAATTTTGGAGTTTACCACAAAGGAAAACACTAGAAATATTGGAACCTATTGAAAGTAATAGTCTCAAATAATCCGTTCTAATGTCTGCCTTGTTTTAAGATAGCGTTAAGCTATTTGTATGAAAACTGACCAACGAGTATAGGATTTCGAAAATGTTGCAGTCCATAATGTCGCCACTATTTTGTATATACATTTAGATAGCACAATCTTGTCTTGAATGCAGCACGTGCATGGTTCCCATTAATTCACACAGAATGGGTTTTGAGCTGTTGAATGCAATCATTGTCTTTGGAAAAATATATGACAAAACCCATAATTCATTGTCTTGTGGCTCCGGATTTTTTGTTATGACAAATTATGTCATTATGCACTCACAAAAATCTTAGTCAAAAAACTATTGTCCTTCCATCCCCTTCACGCTGTTTCAATACGTTGCTTTCCAAAAGAGTGGTTTTTAATTTCTCTAAAGGTGCATTGCTTCAAATAGCAATGCGAAACTGAATGCTTATCTTCAACATAAGTATTTCCGCGTGTGTGCTATTTTCCAGCAATTTTTCAGCATGACTGAACACAAGAAGACCAAGTGGCATATCACTTATGATTTAACACGAAAACCACCAAGCCATCATTTTTGATGGATTTCACTTATCATTTTCCATTCCAATTACTCTACACACATACACTTCAGTTGATCTGTGACTTTTTCTAAATGTACCTATTAATTACTCTGGTGGTGTATCAGATACATAGCCTTATCGTCTGTCAACATAATTTAATTATTTAATGCCAAAATACATCTAAACCAGCAGACAACCATAGTCACATGGGCAGTTAGTAATACTATGATAATATTTTATAAAATCAATATTTAATCATTTTTAATGACAAACATAATTATTGTGTTGAGAACATAAGCTTGAAAACATTAAATATTAAACAGCACAGGGGGCGTGCAAAATAATTGAACACCAAGAATGTAGGAAAATTTATTCATGAACACATTTGAACCAATTTTAGTGGGATATTGGATGAGAAGGAATGAAAGTCAAATTCTTTGAGATAAAGGGGGTGGAAATCTACTCTGCACTTAAGGCTCCAGAACGTTCCATAAAAGTTAAAAAAATTTAAGATCTGGTGACTGGGGTGGTAACATGTTAAGTAATAATTGGACCCAATGATTCTCACGAGATGACAGCCCATAGTATGGCTTTCTCTAAATATAAACCCAGCAGGTTAAAGTGTAAAAAATTCCTCAGACTAAATTACAGCTCAGAATTACAGATTTGCCGCTCATTACACCAAGTTATGCGTTGCTATGCATTAGTACTGGTTAAGTGGTTTTCAAATGGAGGCCCTACCAAAAACATCAACTTTGTGGAGCTCAAAACATATCACAGAGTCTGGATCACGGAGGTGTTGATTCACTTTGCTGGACATTTTTCTGACCGCTGTTTTTACATTTTTTTGTTGACTTGTTGAGTGTCCATCTATCCCTTTTGGTCAGCTTCAGCCACTCATCCATGTTCCTGAAGAAGTTTTCCCTTGTTTGGTGCATGCCGTCATGGTTTTTAATACATGGAACATGTCTACATGTCTCTTAAATTTGTTATTTGGTTCATTTGTGATTTGGTTAGTACTGCAACTCCTTTTTCATTATGTGTTTCCATTATTTGGCTTCCTGCTGTAATTCCCAATATGGGGCAAGCAACATTTACATTAACAGCAGAACATTAGTCTAAAAAATAAAGTTTCCACGGTTTAATTTCTGGAGCTCTCATTTAATGTTACAGTTTTATTAAAGATAAGACATGCATCTTACAACAAGCTTGCATCAGCAGGTAAAACGCTCCAGGTTTGTTCCTGCGTCTGGAAGAAAATAACGACTATAGACGGCTTGAAAATACACTAAGGGGGGAAGAGGTGCTTGAAGGCAGAATAGCAGGGCTCCCCAATTGATCTGTACTTCTCGAGAAGTCAATCAAGTCAGACTAATGAATTTCAGTGACAGGATGCAAGCCAAAGTTTGCAAGATATCTGAATCCCAGTTTCTGGGGAGCATTCAAGCACGGAAACATCAAGTGGGGAGTGTATGGAGCCCATCCAGTCAAGAAAACCAGATCAGATCAGTGCAAGCAAACCAAAAGTGTAGTGGCCTAGAGCCACTGAAGATCTGGAGGTTCTCCTGTAAATAGGAATGGTCAGATATTCAAACCCACAGAACATCAGATGGATTTGGACCGCTGAAATGGAAAGAGGTTGAGAATGCAGTGAGACAGGCCAGAGCATCTTTGGTGCAAGGGCCTAATTGGGGTCCCACACAGGTTAAAACAAAGTGCACCTGATGTCTCATGCTTTACGCTTGGAGGCTAATTACAGGCTCACACAAGAATGATCTGTCATCAAATCCAGTCTCTCTGAGAGTGAGAAGAGAGATATGCTAATGCATTTGTATCACTTCCACACAATCTCCACTGGGCAGCATTTGATTTCTTCAGGGTTCCAAGTTCCATCACAAATCTTGTCAGAGCCTACTTCCAAGATCTTAAACTACATTTCACATGTTTACTTTCACATGGCAGTGCCTGGCTTAATGACAGGATGCAACATTTCACTATTAGATTTTGCTATGGCTATGGAGGTGATAATTAGAGCATAAAATGGGTAGTGAGCTGTTAAAATCGGGAGTGCATCTGCCACCCATTTGGGCGTACATAGATGGCAGGACAACCATGACTACAACTGCAGCAAGTGGCAACTACTAGGAAATCTTTGCGATAACATCAAATGGATCAGAATGAATATAAAACCATTCAAATCTAGAAGCATCTCAATTGTCAAAAGAAAACTGTCAGACAAGAGATTCTACGTTGCTGAAGAGTCAATACCAACAGTGTCTGAGAAACCCATCAAAAGCCTTGAAAGATTGTCTGCTGCAAGCCTCACAGAATTAAGACAGCAGACAATAAGAAGCAGGTCCATGCTTTCGTGCCTAAAGACTGCGACCTCACCTGATGTAGTCATTATGACTATATATGACATTCCCCTAACGAACATTGAGAAAATGGAAAGGATGATATGCTCCTAAATGAGAAAATGGTTATTAATTCTTCTTATAATTGCCTTTCACGTTTTAGTTAAAAATTTCAAATGCCATTCTGAAATACTTGTAATTCACAAAATTAGTCAAATAAGTTACCATTTTTTTCAATAAGTTACCATATAAATGTGTTTACATATTGTATATGCTGTCATGAGAAATTTCAATACCTGGCTTGAACCCAAAAACAAATTAATGATGATAAAAAGATTCACCCCAAATGCCATTGATTTGTTCTGCAAGACTTTCAAGCCATATTTATATAGTTTTAGAATTAGGTTTTACTTAACAGCAGTTGAACTTCTGTAGAGAACATTTATACATATTTGATCTTAATATCAAAGCATAACAATGGAATATAATTTCAATCTCTTTTTATGATTCCTCCATCTTTTTTAAACCAGAACTGCATACTAAAAAAACTAAAAACAGTCTGCAAGTTCTGCAATTACTTCAAAAATTTCACACCCATTTACGTATAAAGTGTAAAGTATAAGGGTCAAGCTGAGCGGGTCTCATGACCAGATAATAAAAGTCATTATACACAGGATAACACAAGACTGCACCATGATTCTCCTAAACATATATTACTTATGTTTGGTGGCCTTCATGCATCTCATGGTGTCCAAGGTCCATGAGAGGAACAGCAACACCGATATATCTACACGATCCCCACATAACCAAATTGTATCTTTGATTTTTTACATACATCAATATATTTTACGTCACACTCCTTGGTTGTCATAGATCATTTTTGCTTTTCGGTTCTCAAAGAAAAAATGGGTCCAATTACACTTTACAATTGTTATTAAATGAGCAATGATGTGTTGTGGTAAAAGTTCCAAGCGAAACAAGGTCTGACACAGCTTTTAGCTGTGTTGTAGGGATATGCACGATGCTTCGTTTGAAGTTATTTTTGCTGTGGTTTTCCCATCATCGTTGGAAAGAGCCAAAGTGGGCATGTATCCTTGTATGCATCATGTCAGCGTTTTTACTCCGTGACCAATTTATCAATTATAAGCAAAAAGACTTCAACACGAAATTTGTCCTTTCCAGGCGAACATTAATCGGGCTCTGACCATCATGTGACTCATAACACACAAGTAAATTCAGCTAGCCTTTGCGTTTGGCTTTTTTGCTCCTGAATGATTAATACCCTCTGGCCATTAAATTGACAAAACCTCACAATTAGTAGCGGTTAAATAGGAGGTTATCCCCTTTCCATGTATCCATGTTTGCTAAAGAGTTCTTGCAAAAAGGGGTCAAACTGACTTAAAAGTTCCAAAATTAAACTGCTAATTTTGCTACATGCTCATCCAAAAAGAATTATGATGGACACAATCTGCTTAAGCACCTCACCTCTCTCCGGTTCTCTTGCCTCTGTTTCCACTGTTCTTTTATATACGATCGATCCTATTTGCCTGGTTACATGCAACAAACACTGTTTCCAATCACTGAAACCTGTATCAATAAATGCTGGCCTATATTGTCCCCTCAATAAATAAGTGACATGCAAAGCAAGCACATTTCTGGTAGCATTGAATACACTGTCCATCTCTGAGGGACCGTGTAAGGCAGTTGAGCAAACAGCGTGGAATGGCTGTTGCAGCAGGGAGCAAACTGCTTTAAATGGGCAACAGATGGGTTTCCCATAGCTGTGCATGGGGGCACCACTGCAATGTCTGATAAGTAAGGTCACATTCACCCATTTCATGTTTTTAGGCTTATCACCCCTCTTACCACTACCACTGGCTTTACCCTGGAGGGGGAGGAAGGCGGAGCCAGACTGAGGCCCAAGGGGATGGTACGACCCCTCTAGCTTTGCAGAGACTAGCTTTGTTGCCTCTGCTAGGCTTTAGTGACGCCACAGGAGGTATGGACTTTTAATTTAGAACCCCCGAAAGGTACTGGACATAGTTCCTGGGAAAGTTTTGGGGATAGTGAGCTTGAGGGTAGCCTTGTGATAGGAAAATCAAAGATAGGGACAACTCTCTCTCTCTCTCTCTCTCTCTCTCTCTCTCTCTCTCTCTCTCTCTCTCTCTCTCTCTCTCTCTGCTTGATGGCCTCTCCAGGCACTGCGTACCCTAATATTTCAAATGAATTGAATACTTTAATCTACAGTCGATAAGATTCCATGCCTTGGGACAATAATGGAAGATTTAACATGAGCAAGTGTTATTATTTGTATGTAGAATAAATTATATTCTCTACTGTAATAGACTAGAACTGTAATTCACTGCTGTCATTTTATTATATAGTTCCACAACCAAAAAGGTTAACAGAATAAGACTAATATACTTTAATAGACCGCACTTAAAAAAAGAAGAAAATAATTTGTTTTTTAAGAACTAGTTACAATTTCACATGATTTCTCTTTGTTCTCATTTCAAGGGCTTGGATTACCCAAAATCCTACCTAACATTGCTGTAGTTCTAAAACATGTGAGTGATTTAATGGCAAAAACCTTTACAGGGTATAGGGAAATTAGAAATTGGAAAATACATGCTGCCAGTTAGTGGTATGCATTTAAAGTGGAAGCTATTGTTTAAAGTTACTCTTCATCCAAAAACTCTTATCCTACAGCTATCCACACCAAAAGAATGCATATATTAAGCATTGTGGGACTCGATATTTTCTTAGTATTATTCTAATTATACAGTTTTCACCGACTTACGAGTCATATCAGAATCTCAGATATATGGTTCGCTTCATGACTTTTTGAAGATGGCCTGGGAGATATGTGAGAGCTTTAGGGTTATTAAGATTTAAATAATAAGTATATGACATGTCTCAGGCTTATATCTCAGAACATGCCCGAGTGACACTTTCATCTGTGTTTCCATTATTTGCCCAATAACAACAGCACCATGTAAGTATTCCTACCTTGTTTGCGGTTACACTGATAAGTGTAATACTTACTCTGTGATGAATATGATTGGGCATACAAATATAGTGAGTCTGGTAAATGTAGAATTGCTGCAAACATTTTCAGGGACATGCCTCCCCAAAAGCCTAGTGTTGTCAGTGGTGTTAATCCGCAAGCCTAATTTGATTGAATTAAGAATATCAGATCTCGCTTCTTCAATTGTTCCAATTATAGGCCAAGACATTTAAGCATATACATTTTTTTTCTTCTGTTTTTTAAAAGAAATTATACAATATTGTTATGATCTCTAATCTGGCAAGGTGGAGGCATGGAGAGATTTCAGGACTGGAAGGCTGATTTATTGTTAAGATAAAGGCGAAAATAATCTAAATGCACAGGGAATGATGCTCTGTCCAGTGGTGCTCTGGAAACACTGTCTCCACAGTTGTATGCAAGCAATCCACTACCTAAAAACATACGTAACTAAGGCGTTCACCCTTGATCCATATTAAATTAAAAACTAAAAGAAAATGGCAGAGAAAAAATGAATAGGTTTCAAAGCAAAATAGTTACACATACATAACTCCTGAATAACATTAATCTTTACTGCCTACAGGTATGAAATCAATCTGAATTCCTGTTAGCACAAAATCCCTCATAATCTTTGTGGATTGTAAAATATGTTCATTTTTCTTAATATACATAAATAAGAGACAAATCTTCAAATTTTAGATAATGATTATTCCAGGTTAGGTGGCTCCTCAATAAAATTATTCAAATACATTTAAATCATCAAGTAACTTGAGGAAATATAATTAAATCATTTTATTTACAGTTGTAAATGTAGAAACTCAATGCCTGATGAAAACAAGGCATATTCAAGGGTTAACTATATAACCAACACACCGAAATCAATAGTACCCTTGAAAAATGAAAAAAAATGATTTGCCTTCCTGCTTGAACAAAATGTTCCTGACCCACAGGCTTTCTAAGAGATTTGGAGAAAACAGAGCCCCGCATTTAGAAATCTTTTATCTTTTTGTTTGTCTCTCATTTAGAAAATAACACAAAGAACTTGTAGCATGTGTCAGATAAATCTTTGACAGTCCCTGAACAGGCAGTTTGGTTGAAAATGCTTTATGAAAATTGACAGTATTGCAGTTTTCTGCTAGCAGCATTTGCGCAAACCAGAGACTTCAGAAATCACAACTTTAGCGTGGACTAGTATAAAACAATACATTTATTTGGTAATAATAATAAAAATAGCTATTGGAATTGGAATTCATATTGAATGTCCATCTTACCAACCTAAAAAAGAATACAAAATGTATGGTTATTTTTCGCAATAGTACTTCCTGCATTCCAGGTAATTGCAACCTAGTTCCCCTGGTATTTTGGTAATACTTTATTCATCATAAATACAATATACATACCCCCCCCCTTCCCCCCCAAGACTCTCTGTCTGTGTGAGACATGGCAAAGGGTAAGGGAAGTGTTTGTTGACATGTCTTCAGTAAGAAACGATTGTCAAACGGGGACCTTTTAGGTGTAATGTATAATAAGACTTGTTAATCACTGGTACCTGAGACCATGTTGCCTGAAGACTCCCCTGATAAATCATCTCACTTCTGTTGGACCTTCCACTTTGAACTCACTAAAAGCAAATGCCAGAACAATGAGTGAAGCTGTATGAACTGTTAAACACACAGAAGACTGCCTCTGGAGTCACACCTACAGAACTGTGGAGACACATGAAAATATTGCTTCAAAGATCTCTTCACCAAATAATCTAGCTGTCCTCAATTTCCTCCTACTTTCAAAGAAAGCCATTCTTTATGAAGGGCATTCTCACTCCTGTGATACTGTGATATTAAAACAACAAACAAGCATTTTCGGTTGAGCTTGGTACCTTCGGGAATATTTTGTTTTGTCGGTAAAACTGTAGTTTAAGTTTAATACATGTGATAGCTGAGGTTATACCCATTACATACTCATAGACAAAGCTTGTGCAATTGAAATTATTGCATTATTTTCCCCCTAAGATAAAGCATGGAAATTATTCTCTTTTGTTCTGAACTCTCACAATTCTTAAAGACCTCCTCCTATCTTCACAGTTTACCTCATAAAAAAATGTTCCCAGGTGGGAGGTGTACTGCAGTTGCTTAACAGGTGGCAGGTTAGGACTGGTTTATATCTGTGCCCTACGAAGCAACTGGTATTGAAAAAAAAAAATGTCCTTTTGATTTGCTAGACCATTGGCGACTGTCCGGAGGAAGAGGACATCTGGAGTCTGCTGAGAGGGGAAGTAGCAGGACACCAAGAATGGTGGCTTGCTTGCCAGTGGGAACCATGATATAGACAATAAATTAGAAGCACCAGATGTCTTTCTCATCGGCTCGGACCCAAATGTCTTGCTTGTTTTTGCAGATGCTGCGGTCTGCGTTTCTCCATGTGTATTAATAAAAATACACTTCATGTGTTAACCCCGAGGCAGGTGACTGATGTAGAGACAGATGAGTATTGCTGTCTGCGTTTCCTTTGGCCGTCGGAGTTCCAGCTATTAGCATAATCTTACTTTGCACTAGCAGTAGGGAAGACGAGACAGCATGGCGTGATAGGAAATGCAGGTTATAATTTGCTGCACCAGAGAAGGGTGTAAAATGTCAGCCGGGTTGTCGCTCAGGCATCGTGTGAATGTTTCACATCGGATATTATATATCATCAGGGTAATTCCCCAACTAGAGGCTGTTTATCTGAATTTCGTTCAAACATATCAT
>JAOVYW010074361.1:5482-18365 GCA_025775045.1 Hiodon tergisus | reverse complement strand
GCAGACACGTGCACACGTGTCTGCGTGTGTCTGCGTGTGCGCATGTACGTGCGCGTGTGCATGTGCGGGTGTCTGCATGTGCACGTGTGCGTGTGCACGTGTCTGCGTGTGTCTGTGTGTGCGCATGCACGTGTGCGTGTGCGTGTGCATGTGCGTGTGTCTGTGGCTGGAAGACCTGAGGAGACTTTTCCAGTCTGTCTTGCTGCCTCAGCAGCACTGTCTGGACTCCTGATGGAAACGCTGCCCTCACGTAATCATTCCTTCCGTCACTGATAAAATGGTGGCATCCTCCAGCCAGATAAAAGAGAACGCGTTTCATCTCTGGGTTTGCACGCTGGGTTTTGACTGGAGAGAAGAATGTTCACCGTAGCCATTCTCTTTGTTTACCCAAGGGGCCTTCAGACTCAGAATTGGCGTGGTCTCCCCTAAAGCAACGCGCCTTCCATATTTCAGATGGTAATCCAATTAGAGCATCTCCCTGTGGTTGGGGTAGTAACCACTTGTAAGACACAACAAGGCATTCAGTTATGTTCTGCTTGACACTTTTACAGGAATTGTTTATAAAGCAGGGAATTCCACAAAGCACAGCAGTTGGCCTTTTTATTGGTGTGATCTCCACTCCAACCTTATTGTTTTCAGTGGGTGTAATTTATTGATTTAATCACAATTCAGAGGAAGAAATTCTGCTCTTTGATATAGACTCATATTGATTTGGCACCTTGGCTGCATGCTGTGTTTGGAGAATTTTATAGAGATGGTTCTGTGGCGAAATACATATACTTTGTTAAAATTCTTGTGTTGGTTAAATTAATTAGTACTTTACTACTATATTATAGTCAGGAAAAGTTTAACTTCCATTTGGCTGCATTTAGAAGAAAATACATTTTCAACACCAATCCCATTTTATTTATTGAATGCTTTTGCTATGAATTGTATCGGAATTAAGACAGTCCGTATTCCCCGACCGCGCTGCATACAGCCAGGCTACACCTGTGTGTTATTCCTCTATCGTGCTGCATACAATCAGTCGATTAAAATTTGCCTTTAGTTTTTTTTGTTTGATAATTTATAACAGACTTTACACAAAGAGCACTAACACAAAATACACTAATATAAACATGCTGTTTTGATTATAGGCTAACTTCTAACTGACGATGTCCAATACCCAAGTCAGCTAACTGCTTATCTCTATAATCTCCAGAGTGTTACCTCAGTTTAGACACACATTAGTCATTTACGTAATCCCTGGATTGGTAAATGATATAAATGGCTGTAGTGACATCAGAACTGCAGCAAAAGGCTGTTTTCAATTAAAATTTGTAAATATGAACTGTTCCAACTTTTATCCCTCAGTGAACTCACTAAAGCTAACATTTATTATGCTTTCTGGCACAGATAACTTCAGATCACTGAGTTTAAACTCCTCACCCGACATGTGTTGCCTTAACTTTCGTTAGTTTGTGTAAATCTTTCATAATAGAAGACATGAACGGGGGTACCGTGATCTTTTAAGATCTCCTTAGGCATCCTGATCTGCTGAAGAAGCAAGATGGCTCTTTTGCAATCTCCTTGGTCCTGGTAGTGGTGGATGGCAGTGTGTGGCACGCCACCTGGGCCACACCTTCAAGCCCTGGTAAAACGCCAATCAAGGACCTTTCTAAAGAATTCCAGCTGTGCAGGCCAGGGGGAGGGAGGTTATCATCGGCAAGGTCTGTGTGTTTGTGAAGGTGTAGTTGATTTGGGTAGTTTAAAAAGTTAAAAGAAGTTTTATTTAGGTATACCCTAAAAAGGTGGTAAGTTCTCAGGGGCGGTATTAGTGTTGTTTTAAAAAAAACAATAGTTCTGTTTTGTTGAAATTTAAAAAAATGCCGAATAGAAGGCGTAAGTTCTCCCCTGGTGTCTTGTTTTTCAACTTGTTTGCTTATTGGAATCCTGCCAGCACACACAGCGAGGGTGAGAAAGAAGTGTGTTTTGTCTCCTCCAATCATATTGCCTTCGTGCCACCCATTATTTTATACTACAGGCTGCATGGCCTGCTCGATTCAGCTGCGATTGGAGGAGGGGTACCCTCCCTAACCCTCCCAACGGCACTGCCAGCCTGCAGGTGCCTGGGAAACTGACAGGATATGCTGGTTAGCATCAAACCGAGAGCCTCAACACAGTGTGCATCTCGTTTCCGTAACTGTGCGATACTTAATTGAACATTTGCTTATCTGCCACATTTATACGCATTTCATTAAAATAATCGAAACCAATCTTAACGTCACACTTTTTCGACCGCCGCACCTTAGGTAGTGTTTTTATTATAGTTTTTTTTACTGTTATTATAAACAAACTTCGCTGTGGCTAGCTAATTAACGCTGCTAGCTAGCCTGTCATTTATTTCCTTTGCGCTAATGTTGCGTTTGATGTTGGTTAGCAACTGATCTCTGCAGCAGCATGAGGGACTAAAAAATGCAAAATGCACGAGAACAACGTGATACATCCTCCTCAGGAAGCTGCGTTAAAAATATAATAATAATAATAAAAAATCTTTGTTGTTTCACTCTGGAGATTGCCTTGGGCTCCAGGGAAAAACTCTGAGAATTTAAGCCCTGAAAATAAGTATAAGAGTGCATTTTGAGGGAAACGATTTAGGGAAGCACATAATGATTTGATTGTCAAAGAGTTAGCAGGCTGGGAGTTAGCCTGGAGCTAGTTCAGTCTGTGGAGCAGAAGCAGGACTGCAAGTCAGAGATCACCCCCAAACCTGCCTCTGTCAGGGAGGCGGGGGGGAGTTATGTTCATGTCGGTTCGGGAGATGGTAGACCTCGCGCTGAGTACGAGACACTGCCGCTGCCTGTTGACTCGTTATACCATGTGATTAGGACGTTGAATAACCTTTTTCTGATCGTTTTTATGTTTTGAGTATTGTTTGTCTGCTTAATGGTGTTTTTATTTTTTTAACGTAGACTTATCCATATCTATAAAAAATGAGAAAGACAGAAAAATGCTTTCTGTCAGGATGGTGTAGAGGCTTTTGGAGTTGCGAAAATACCTGTCTCGGTAGACCTGTCAAAATGTGAGCTTCAGGCCAGAGCAATAAACCAAAAGAGGGCTAATAGAATGGGATTCAATTGGTATCTTCATAGCATTACTACTCCCAATGAATACACATTATGGCCGTAACACACACACACACACACACACACACATCAGCCATTGTTTGTGTGTTGTGCCTCCGTGAATAGCAGACATTTCTTTCCCCAAGGTTTTCGCACTATTTTCAAAAACAAAAGGTTCAGAGAGGTAAGTGTATGCACGGAAACAAGAAGTCTTTACACTCCAGCTGACTTAAATTTAATTGGAGGGGCTTTCAGCTGTGCATTGGGGTCAGTTCTTAAAAGCATCGTTCTTAAATGTATGAATGAATTAATCTTGATCTTCCATGTTTTTTCTCATGGCTTGATGGTCGTGTGGAATACTCCATATGCCTCTAGGAACCTGGTCATTCCATTCTGTGCCTTTCAACAGTTTCTTCATTAAGACGTAATCGTTAATCAGGTACCTTGGTCTCTTCTAACCGGTTCCAGTTTTTCTCGTTCCTATTTGGTCGAAGGTCTTGCTGTCCCTTTGAAATGCGCTCTGATGTGGCGTCGCGTTCCGCCGGCTGGGTGTTTGTGGATGAACAGCTCAGACCTCTTGAGGCACAGAGAGCCTACATCAGTCTTAGGGTTCCCGTCAACATCCCATAAGTTCACAGTGGCAGGCTGACCTCACCTGGGCACTGGGCCACCACCAACGCCAGTCCAAAGAAATGCACAGCAGACAGGACGCGTTCAGCATCCGTCAGTTCTCACTGACGAGTATCGGCAAAGCAAGTTACGCCCTGGGCAACTTGTAAGGTGCAAAAGAGAGTAATGGCTACAACAACAAAAAAAACCTGAACTCGGTGTGTTGCTTTCATCGACTGGTTCCAGCAGGGAAAAAAGAGAGCAGCTGACCGCTATCAATCTCTGTTTTGTTTAAATATAAGAGTTCAAACTGACCTCTTAAAGCCGGAGAAATTCACACTTTGTCGAATCGAATGCTGAAAGAAAACCCACTTCGACTCGATTTGAAGAACTGCTTCAACATTATTCTAACTCACTCTAGGAATCCATCCTTCCCCTGGTCATTTTCTGCCTCGGAAAATAAGCCTGCAGTACACTAATCTTTATTAATTGATTTATTTTATTTAAAAAAAAAAGGACTTCTTCCCTTCCTAGCTTGTGTGCTTCGGTTCGATTTTCTGACTTGAAGGGGATTACTTCTCTCCGTTGAATACTGTTCTCCGTCGTTGTGGTAATCCCATGGTAGTAAAAAAAAAAAAGAAGAAGAAGAAAGAGACAGTTAATCTCAACGTGAAATATAAAGCAAGGGATGGTTTGTCAGGGTGGTGTGGAGATGGAGAAACGAAATGGCCTCAGTGTTGGCATGTGAGAGGTGCTTCATTTTATCCAGGTCTTCTCAAGACGCGTTCTGATACGGCATGTGTAAAGTTTCAGATGAAACTGCATTGGATTCTTCATCTCCTTGTCCGTCAGACGTTTCCATTTTCATGCTGAATTCACAGTTAAAGCCTTTGTTCCAGAAAGCAAATTGCCGTCTGCTTTTCCCAGAAGGGAAATGTGCCAGTGCTGGATACGCTTGTTTTAGCATCCTGTTTTTTCTTCCTCCCCCTTAAAGGGTCCATTGGCAAGAAGATCTGACATTTCATGCAGAGTCATTTTGATGTGAGTATAATTTCAGGTGAGAACATATGAAAATGATCCTCATTTAAATGTGAAAATGCAGCAACCCAATGGAAGAAAGTCTAAAGTGTTCTCATGGAAACTCTTCTGCCGTTTCTGATGGCTGGTGTTGCACACAGTCCACTGTTAGTTCTCAAGTTTAGAGATACATTTTTCCTGCGTTCTCCCTCCTCTGGAGTTGCCTATTATATATTTAGCCTCGGCTACTTGCGCAAACCCAGCAACCATGGGGCAACGAGGAGGTTGTTCTTCTCAGTTTCCCAGTTGTTAGTATTTAACAGGGGCAATGCAGGGCACACCGCACCGTTTCAGGTGCTTCGTTACAAAAGCATTGTTACAGGAGCTTTGTTACAGGAGCTTTGTTACAGGAGCACCGTTATTGCACTGCCGTTACAGGAGCTCCGTTACAGGAACAAAATTGCAAGAACTCTATTATAGAAGGACTGTTACAGAAGCACCGTTACGGAAGCTTTGTTACAGGAGCACCGTTACAGGACTGCCGTTACAGGAGCTCCGTTACAGGAACAAAATTACAAGAGCTCTGTTGCAGAAGCACCGTTACGGAAGCTTTGTTACAGGACCTCCGTTACAGCGCCGCCGTTACAGGAGCTCCGTTACAGGAACAAAATTACAAGAGCTCTGTTACAGAAGCACCGTTACGGAAGCTTTGTTACAAGAGCTCCGTCACAGAAGCACCGTTACAAAAGCATCGTTACAGGAGCTTTGTTACCGGAGTACCGGAGGGCCAGCTGAAGGACCAACCCGTCCCTGTGACGGCACTGCTATCTTCTCACTGTCGTAAGGTAGCGGACGTTGCTGTAAGCCATCCCGCTCCGACGTGAACCATCCCAACTTCCGGCTGTACCTCACGGGATTCCCAGGCCCAGAGGGCTGGTGAAGTGGTCCAGATTCAACCACACAGCCTGAATGAGGGCTTCGTCTGCAGTCAAGTCATCTTGACAGAATGGTTACCATGACAGTGCCTGACAGTGTATTCCTTCACTGTAATGATTTCATTTCCTTGCACCACTAAATGATGAAGATAAGGACAAAATATTCTCTTAGAAAAAAAAAGCCATATTCGTGAATAATTTATGCAAGCCATGTTTGCCAGAAATGAGGTGGATTCTGCATCGTTTTAGGGTTTACTGTTTAGTTTGTGAAAATATATATATCGATTCTGCATTTTTAATTATGTGCACCATAAATGCGTTTTCTGTACTTTGCCATGGTGGACTGGTGACATGGTGAAAACTCCCAAGGGTGCTCTGGGAAACCAATAAGGCATGAGGAGTGCTTTTGTTTCAGCGACAGCCGTTTGTCTCCGGGGCGGAAATGGTTTTCATCTCTTCAAGGCTGTTACTCATAGACCGACTCTGTCTAGTTTTATCTTTTAAAAAAAACAATTACATACTCTTTATTGTGGAAACCAGAGGGATGTCGAAATTATGTAACACATTATTGTTTGCTTGACACAGTAGAGTTGAAGATGTGCACATTTTCAAAGCCTAATATTGACTTTTCTTGGTAAATTTGAATTGCTAATTAGAAATGTTTAATTCAGTGGCATTTGGCAATTTTTTTCTCTAAGTTGCTTTTATCTGGCGCATTCATTTGTTTCTGACACCCGGTATGAGTAATTGATTCTGAGCACATCTCCTAAAGATCATTTTCACATCTTTTCCATCGCGGCTGCTGGAATTTCTCGTTGAAGTTGTAGAAGTTCCTTCGGGCGCGGTGGCGTCTCCCCGTTCCGAGATTCCCTTGATGGGAGTCTGTCGTAAGGGTGCCACTGTGCTCTTCATTTCGCGCCAGAGGAATTTTCCATCTCTCCGGCTCCTTGCTGGTGAGCTCACCTCTCCTCCCTGTGTCGTGCGAAGGCTGGAGAAGGTCTGGCGGTGTATTTTTAGCCCGTCGCTCAATGAGTGGGACCTATCCAGCTGCCTACACTGTGCCCTGATTGGCTACCCCGGCTCTGAGGGTGTGGTTTGCTACAACACCCAAAGCCCCCCCCCCCCCCCCCAGCTTTCTCCTGCAGCCAAGCTCTGGCTGCAGGAAAATGGCAGAGCCTCCCCTCGATGCTACTGACATCTGTTATCGCTCCGTGCAGACTATCAGCCCGGCTTGTTTCAGCCACACGAGGCAGGCCTGAGCGCACTGAATTGGCACGGGTTGTCCGTGGCTTGTCAGTCTAACAAAGTACTTATTTTTCAGCATGCTTCCATAGACACTTGGTCTCACTGAAATGTGTATTTGTTTAAACTGAAGTAGCCTAGTGGTTGAGCTGTGTTCACAGCAGTATGTGCTTATTTTTATTTATTTTTTGCAAACGAGCTTTATTCAGCAAAATGTCAGGTATACAGATTCTTCTGCATATGTGTTTCTGTGACTGGGTTGGACCTAGGCTGTAGAGTTGGACACTGAAGGGAATCAGATCAGATATCTAATGCAGTACCCTGTTTCTCGATTCTCTGGGGGATTCTTCAGTTACTACCAGATTTTGCAAAAGTTAACGTTTTTTAATACTACGGAAATAATTAGCTAAAGATGGTTTAGTTTTCTAAGTTGCTTGCTACATCATTGACAACAGAAATAACCCTGTAGCTGGTGTATACATTGGTTTATTTATGGGTTAACATATAGGCAATGTAGGCAAATGCAAAAAAATGTGAACAAAACATATCATGGATTATTTATCTTTGGTAAGGAGGAGGCCTCCTCAGTGAAATTAACAGTGAATGTCGGACCCCTTTCCTTCCTAAAAATCATGCCACGCACCAGCTGAAACCCTGTTCCTCACGACCTAAATGGTGTTGGCCGTTTGCTGGTTTAAATAAAGAGAAAATCCAAACCAGAGATTCCCGTTGTGTCTCTGTCACACCATCTTTGGCCGGGCTCCTGGACAGGTAATATAACATAAACTTCATGTCCGCTTTGAGTACGGGAATGAGTGATGCTTATTCAGGCGTTATTTTAGATGATTATGTTGTGTTTTGTCATCTTGGCTGGAGAACCACTTGCTGTGTTTGCATGTAGATCAGACCTTTCAGAACACGAAATGACGTGAAAGCGAACATGTATACCTTGTTGTGAGTGTCAAATAAGTCAATTGGGGTCGCACAGACATTATTGCATGTATTGCTACTGTGAATAGTTATTCTTTTGAAAATGCCTGTTATTATGAGTGGAAGGGATTCGTTCACCTCCTGAGTGGCTCAATCGGTAAAGGGGCTCGTCCGAATGCAGACAGATCCTTTTGTGCTGGAGTTCGGTTCGACTCCAGCTGATTTCATTGGCTGACTGTGATGGAGGGCACAGAAATTGGTGGAGAATTGCCTGGGCAAGGTGGGTAAAATTGGCAGCCTGTGTCTTCTACCTGCGTTCCTGGGTTACCTGTAATCTAGCAGCGTCATCGAGAGGAAATGGGCTTCTCGTCCAGTTTGGTTGAAGCGTTCACCCGCTCACCGTGTGGGGTATCGCCAAGCCGAGAAGCATTCGCACAACTGGCAGTTCCGAACTGAAGAGAAAATGCAACAAAATTATAATTAGGAAGAAAATCTATTTGACTGCATGATTGTCTGAACTTCCCTCAATCGCCTTTAAAGCAGTATGTTTTCGGTTTCGGTTTTAGGATAACTGCATTGTCCATTAATGCTGTTTGAAGTGCTTTTAACTAGCGTTCCATCCTGACGAGCTTATTAGCCTGTCGGAAACTAGACTGACCTCATTCTATTACATGCAAGTTATAGTCAATCTGTCTAAGGCTTAATGTGTATTTATTCAGCGCGTTCAGTGTTTCAGCTTCACATTAGGAATAAGAATTTTTTGAATGAATTGTTCAGACTATTGATTATGTGTATGATAAGTCTTCAACATATGGTACATAATTTGTGTTGAACGTCGGGAATAAACGACGAGCAAATTTTGTATAAAGCGCCAATGTTCTTGGCAAAGATTACTGTAGCTATTTGAGGCGTTTATAGCATACCATTCTCTTGCTACCAATAAGCCTCTGATTTCAGCTGTGTTGTTGTGATGTTACGGAAGAGGTTTATGCAGGGTATCTTTTGTTTCGCACCCTGCATTGTGAGATTACATGCTAGGAGCAACCACCTGAGCCAAGAGCCAGCTCTCGAACCCACAGGAAAAAATTTTTCTGGGGATGGAGTTTGGCATTAACTGAGGAGAACAAAGGGCCCCTCCCCGTGCAGAGTGGTGGAATGTCAGCTTTCCCACTCGCCCTTCGCACTAAATCCTGGGGTGCTGTCGGGGTGGCAGTGGGGGAGGCGGGGGACAGTGATGCACTCTGGGCGGGGGACAGTGATGCACTCTGGGCGGGGGACAGTGAAGCTCTGTGGGCGGGGGACAGCGATGCACTCTGGGCGGGGGACAGTGAACAGTGAATCTCTGTGGGCGGGGGACAGTGAACAGTGAAGCGTTGTGAGCTGGGGACAGTGATGCATTCTGGGCAGGGCCCGTAAATCAGTTGGCTCCATGACGGCTCGTCCCAATGAAGAAGAGGACCTTTTTTTCCACACTCGAACGTAGAGACGGAAACGTAAGTCGGTAGTAGAGATAACAGAACAAAAAGGTTTTCTAATTAATCCCGTCCTCTGACATTTTGAAACCGCACTCGGATCTGTTGCGTTACACAAGCTTGGGGTTCGATTGCCGTTTCTCAGTCTTTCTCTCTGTGACGAAGTGTATTTTACCTGTGCCAACTTTCAGTCACGTACAGTAAACCCCATTTTTCGCACAGAAATCCCGCCATCTGCCGTTGTGTGTGATAGATCATGTGACTTCCTGTGGCAATCTGTCTCAATCGAGTGACGAGACGACACTTTGTCACCTCATCAGCTCCTCTCCCGACGGAGAACTGTGCATGTCTAAAAGTGTATTCTCAGCTGCGGAGGTGTCTGAGAACTCTACCCCCTTTAATTGGCCCTCGTGACAACGGCCCCTGAGAGGCGTCTTTGGGGAAAAACATATGGGAAATTACGTATCGTGCTGTCTCTTCTGGAATTACGTAATTTATCACCTGTGACTGCCCTGCCTCCTTGCCATTGACTGGCACCTTGAGGCATCATGGGTAATGACTTCCTGGGTTTTGTATCGGTGCTTCATTTTGGCCCTGTGTTCCTTCAGGATGTTCCTTTTGTTGGCACCAGGAATGGAACCGCTGTGATTTGTTTGTGGCTGTGAAATTCCCTGTAGAGCACAATGCTCTGATTGGCAGGAAAATTACGTTCACGCTGGAGAAAGAGGTGCAGTTACTGACTGAATTAAAATAAAACTGCTCCCGGGAAAGCTGCAACTCATCTCTGAATGGGTAGCCACAATTACCGCTTTTGTGAGCTCGTGCGAAATTAAATTAATGGTCACTTTACGTGCCATTATTGTGGCCATCGAGCTGCGTATTATCAGAAGGTGCAATTAGGCCCATCCCCCGAACACCAACAAATCAACTGACAACAGTACCCCACACCACCAGGACACAGGGCTGGGGCTAATTTGCCAGAGCGGCTGTGGGCCTATTAGCACTGAGAGAGACAACACGCTGAAACTCCAGACCCAGCTTTTGGAGCCAAATTTTTTTATTATGTGAAAGGGGCTTTATGTAGATTTATTTTAGCAATGAGGTCTGCCTTCATAGGCTGAACCCCTCTCTCAGGCCCGTCCTGGTAAGGGTCAATCTCTCGGGGGTTCTACCTCTCTCCCATTCCCCTCCCCACCTCCGGGATGGCTCCATCTGGAGCACGAATCTGTGCCTCTCCACGTTAAGCTATCGATAGGCGCCAGGCCCTCCTGAAAAAGCGACGCTGTTCGGCCTGATTGTCAGGATAAAGCCGTTCTCTGCGGACAGACGTGGACCTTAGCTGTGTGCAGAGAGAGAGGAAACCCAACCTGCACCGTCCTGGGTCTAACAGGTACATGTGAGACTGTTGCCATGGTGACTAAACATCCAGAGAGTGTGGTCTGGAATATATGTGCACCTGTGTATGTGTGCACGACAAGCACAGTGTTAATGAATCAGAAATCCTGAAAGATCAACTCCCGGCACAGGTTGAGAGCCGGTCCGATGCAGATTTTCCTCGGCTTGAACACTGAGATAAAGGAACTGGATGACAGTGAGCCAATGTTGTTTTATCGGCGCGCGTATTTGTGTATTGTAAAGCAGCTGTGCTCTTGCTGCCCTGTTACACTTGAGAAAATGATGGTTTCGGAAAAAAATTAACCGCTATTTGTGTTGCTAGGCGTTTTATTTCCGACAACTGAATATAATCACTGTTTACACTTCTATGCAAATCGACCATCTGCTCTGGCCGTATTTCACCACCTCAGGCCAGTCCATTGTGAATGAATTTGAGAGTTGATTGGACATGTTATCTGTTTTAAAAAATTTGAAAGGGAGAAAAGAAAAGAGATTTAAAAGGATTGTTTAAGGTTCACTAAAACAGAGTTTTTAGTTATTTGATACCTGGATCAGAGTTGGATTACTGACAGTTCGAAAATGTCTTTAAAATCAAGTTTACAGGGTGTAGTTGGTTTGTTACAAAAGTCTGTTCCAAACGGTATCAGAATAACTACGTCATTACAAGCTCAGGTATGGAGAAGCTTCACAAAGCAGTCCTCCTGGCGTCAAACGTCTCTTCTACAGACCTGACCACAGCTGCCAACCATCGGTCAAATGTCCAGAAAGGAGTGACAGGCTTTCTGTGGGAACTGCATGTAACACTGGAAACTGTATAACGCTGACCGTTAGTTCATCCAGTGCTGAATCACAGCTTGGAAGATTAATGCAATTACTTATAAATGCGGTAATTGGTAGAATGCGGGCCTTTTAGAAAGGATGACCGGAAGTGTTCCATTCGGGTTCTCGTTGAACTGGAGCTTTTAAACCGTTTTTTTTTTACTCTGAGAATGTTGTGGGGGAACCCCGGAGAAACAAGCTTACTCCAGCTCATCGACTCGTATGAGGTTGATAAATGCTTGGAAGGATAAACCAAGCACGTGGCTTAGGATTCAAGCTGGAGGAAATGCAGAGACAGCCAGGGTAAGAAAATAAAAATAAAAACCCTTGTCTTATGTGACTTGAATCCAGGGGCGATATATCTATACGTACTTGCCTTTTTTTTTCTCCGAGGAGTTCTCTCTGGTGCTGCGAAATGGATCAAGGGCGGTAATGAGACCGAGGCTGTCAGAGCCAGTGCTAGCTACACATGTGAGACCCAGCCCTCTCCTCTTACATTATCACTGTCTTTAACCGTACCACATTCCAGCGTCCTTCAGAAATCTACCCGTCCGTCGTTATCAGATGCGTTTGATTTTAATATTCGGTTGTTAATCGGTGTTTACCTCACGCTGGATTTTTGGAATTAAATTAGTACATTAAAATAATTAAATGGAGCTTCGGGGAGTATTAAGCCCCCCTTGCTCACAAACAGCAAACGAACCCCTCGCCTGCGCTTTAATTAAATGTCTACTTTTTAAATGAGTTTTTGGCCCTCGTGAATTTCTTCTCAAACATCTGATGTCAGCCCACTGGAGTTTTTCATTTTGATTATCTGATTAAATGGAATTAAGGTGTTTAGGAAGTAAATATGTGGAGGCCAACCCGTTGAATATAATGTGTCAGTGGTGCCTATGACTTGTGGAAACGGGTGGGCTTTGAAGCTCCCTGGTATGCGGTTTTGGAAGACACCGGAATTTATTTGAAATCCGGGATTTGTAACTGTTAAGCACATTTGTCAAGTGAAATGGACCTGCACCTTCCCCGCCTGGTAGAACCAGGGATTTTGCTGCGTAGTCCAACCTCACGTGAACCATCAGGAGGCCCCACCTATTGCTACCTTCTGCAGAAATTGTCCTTGTGGGACAGAGACTGAGTTATAGCTCATCCCCCTCAGATGAATTTTTTTTGGCCTGCCCATGACCTTGTACTGACTTGTATGACCTTGTACTGACTTGTATGACCTTGTACTGACCTCTCAAGCAGGCAATGGGAGCATGGGAAACCACAGTGTCCTCTCAGACTCAATCATCACTGCTTAAATATACTGCTCTCCACCCTCACCTGTTCGCCCACGTGTCAATCATCACTGCTTAAATAT
>JAOVYW010074360.1:0-15830 GCA_025775045.1 Hiodon tergisus | reverse complement strand
GGATTTATATTTTAGATTTTTGTAATTTAGGAGACGCTCTTATCCAGAGCAATAGGTAAGTATACATAAGTAGTTTCTGTATTTTTCGGTTAAGACACAATAACAGGTACTGCGCTACCATAATATATTGTAGACCACTTCAAGAAGGTACAAAGACTAGTGCTAAAAGGGAGATAACATAATTTTTTTTTTTTACATAAACAGTATAAATATAGCAGGCAGTTCCTTGGAGGGATTTAAGACTGTGGTGTGAGGTACGGTTTCAGTTTCCTCTTGAAGATGGTCTCAGGCTGGACATTTCACCATATGGGGGCTACCAGTAGGCGGCATAGGAGCCGAATGACTTGTGTCATGTGCCAATATCCATCCATACACAAACGGTTGTGTTTAGTAAGAATGAAAGGAAGACGTAGTCTCGGTTTGAGCCACACTTACCAAACGGTTGTGTTAAGTCAGAATGGAAGGTAGGCGTAGTCTTGAAGAGAGCCACACTTACCGAACCGTTGTGTTTAGTATGAGGGGAATGCAGTAATGTTTGATACATTGAAACTAAAATTTTTGTTTGTTTTTTAATTTTTTTAAAATCTAAAACAGTCAACTGTCAGTGTTAAAATAACCTTCATATTCATAGATTCTACAAAAAAATCAGGTTATTATGCAAGATGACTGAGATCACCTATCTTTAAAAATGTATGTGATAAACAGTACGAGGCAGGAACATGTGGGTTAAATTAGTCATTTTGAAAAATATACATATAGTCCTTTTTCATTAGTCAGAAACTGATTTATTTGAAAAAGACTTTCCTTTATAAAAGGACCTAAACAGAGCTAAAATAATCTAAAAGGTACACCGTGGGCCTCCTGAGTGGCTCGGCCGGTACTCGCCCTTACAAAGACTGAACCCCGGTGTTCATTCTCCGATTGTGACTGGAACTGCATAGCAGGTTTCTCTTGGCTCATTGCAAATAATGTGTCCTATCAGCTTCCCGGGTGCCTGCCATACCATTAAGAGGGATCAGCCCCTCCTCAAATTGCCTTGAACCTCTTGAGAGGGCTTTGTAGCCCGCTGTTTGGAAAAGAGACTCAAAGCCTACTGGGGTTGGAAGGGTCAAGTAGTACTTCTGCATCATTTCCTGTGTGTGGTAGTCAATGCAGGTGTAATGACAATTAGAGCCACACTTACCAAACGGTAATGTTTAGTCAATCATTCATCCTGTTTGTTTTTTTCTGCGAGGGTCCACCACCAGTCTGAAACAACCTCTCTGAGAAGCATCATTTGTCTTCTTCGTAATTACTTTTACTGTTTTTAGGTTTTTTTTTTTTAAGGATCTTTATTAAAGACAAGTTAGATAAGGCACATAAAATAAATATCCAATGTTCTTTTAAACAAGAAAACAAACATAAAAAACTGGATTAGGATTTTTTATTATAAACACGTATGCTTCTCCATTTGTTTCCCATTTTTCTTTGCATTAACATCCCTAATTGTATTAGTCTGACACAATTAAAGATTACAAAATTTTGTACCTTGTCTTTTTAAGCCTTACATTGCTTTACGCCTTACATTGTATTACACCATACACTATTAGCTCTTGATTCTTAGTAAACACAATTTTGAGCACAATCCCAGGTTTTTTAAGTCACAATGTCGGCAGTCGGCACCAGATGCCCATTGTTAGTTAAACCAATGGAATACATTTCTGGGACTAACTAATTTAATACAAGTTTAACTAGTTTAATACTCTTGATTAAATTAAATCTGGGTCTGGGTAACAGCACCGAAAAGTCTAGATACTTATGACGGGACCCTTCTTAGATACATTTGTTACACAAAGTGCAAACATTTTGTATCTTAACTGGAAATCTATGTTTTTTTTTTTGTTTTAATGTTAAGATGATATTGATGAAAAATGCATAATAATCAAATCTATCATCAAGTTAAAATCGGACCAATTGTAAATAGCCTTTTACATCATAATTTCTCCAATAACCTTCAGATCCTTTTTTTCCCCAGTCCTGATTAAATAAGGAGGGGGGGCAGTTCTTGTGCATGGTGTTCTTCTAGTAGACTTGACATAAAGCTCTTTTACTTCCTTTGCTAGGTCCAACCTATATGGATTTAACTACCAAGCAGATTCCCTTTTGTTAAGGAAAGTTTACTTCAGCTAATACATTAAGCACTGGGGTAACTGATTCAGTTATATAAGGAAGTCTTTTAATTATTAATCAAGGTGCTGATAAATAATTTGTGAACTAAAGCAATGAAGCAAAACCTCCATTCATTCGGCCATCCAAGAGTTTACTCCATTAAAGTGTTTAATTGGGTCGCAGCACAAACATTATTGCATACATTTTTGTTCTGCTATAAAAGCAACCCCATGCCCACTTTATTTTGCAGTCATTAAAAATGTTTGGACTAAAAAATAAATAAATAAAAAAATAGTCTTTTGTTACTGTTCTTTTAATCAGAAAAAGTGTGTCCTTGACAATGGAAAAAGTTTCCACTGTGTGATTATATTTTGTATTCTGTGTCAGAGAGACTTACTGCCGTAAATGATGTATGTGGTGAGCATGTTTTAGATTTCTGAAGCAGCTAGTAAACAAAACCTATTGTTATACCATTAGTTTACCTACAAATTGCTGCTATAATCAATTTACTGTGTTGTAAAATATAACATAACCGCTTTAACTTTTGGGGTCTAATTGAGTAATCATAAATATGACAGATCCAGTAAATGTTGAATTAAATAATCAGTATAATGAGTCTGTCTGATGGCCTATTGAAATGGCACTATGATTTGCCAATGTTCCTATCACTAAAATCTGTAAATGTTCGAATGAGAAATGATTTGGAAAAGCACAACACTAATAAATTGCTGATATACTTCATTATATCTAATAAGCTTGCTAATAGGTCAATAATTGCTGTATAATTAGTATGGTTTGTACATACTAAACCTGTGATTAAACTGTGAACTTCAGGGCTCAAAACTGATGAGATGCAGCTATGTTTAATGCTCCCAGCTATGAGTGGATGGTGTTTCCTATTTGGATACAAGACGGCACACAGAATAATTATATCCAGAGCAACTTTCATAGTTTTTGATGTTAAATAATCTATTGATCTTATGTACCTTTGCAGCAGGTCATGTTGTGTACCTTGTCAAAGCAGGTTTTTTCCTTGGCTTTCAACTTGTAACTTACTGTCAAGGAATAGAGTATTGTAACCACCAAGCAACCTCACTGAATGCTAGCTGGAGTGATCATTCTGATGATCTCCATGATGTCACGGCTTCACTCATCCTCCACTCATGACTCATCCCTGTCCTCAATGACAATATGAAAATGTAACCTTGAGGCTGTCTGCCTGTGTTTTGTATAATCGTTTCAGCTTGTAAAAAAAGTTAGTCTTTTCACCCTAGTGGAATAAAAGGCGACTGAGGTGACTGGCTCCTTTTCTTTCGTTGTTATCATTGTTGCTGAGTCTACAGATAAATTGCTTTACATGCTTTTTGTGTCTCTGCATCATCACAAAAAAGTCAGCATTGCTTTTCATCTATGGTGCAAGACCCTGTTCTCAGAAAAAAAATTCTAGCCACCTCTTTAGAAATTTAGAAGTTCAGCGACCCGACTAACGCATTTCAGTCTTAATTTCTGTGAGGGTACCAAAATCATTCATTCAACTGCCATTGTTTGCAGGATTTAGTTACCATGGAAACAAGTGGCAAACAAACGATCTAATATAAAGTGAGTTTAGATATAAAGGGGGAGGATTTTAAAGGTTTTAAAGGTTAATCTTTTCTGTAAATATCATGGTAAATAAGTTAAAAATGTAAATACTTCAGTATATGCAGTTGTCTAGCTGTAAAAATGGTAGAGATATCAGGATGTGCAAATAACTACAGTATAGCTCCTTTTTTATTGCCCCATGGGGACCCCATTGGTGAACAGCATGTTCTCATGGTCAAAGCACAATATTTGCCATCACTTTATTTCTTGTTCGCAAGTAAACCGAGAAAACTTAACAAAACAATGTGTCATTTGGGCTAGTTATTTCAGTTCTATTACTGAGCGGACGAGCAGTGTTTATCTGCTTGAGTGGCTGTGCGTGTATTGGAGGAATGGACGTTTGCTGAGAGCGACTTGGACAGCAGATGAGGTGGACAGTGTCAATAGGGACCACTCCCTTTAATACAACTAAGCTGTGCAACGCTTTTTCATTTTCAGTAATCACAGTTATTTTACATTGTGTGTTTGGCATGTGCTTCTTGTGCCCTGCTGTGTTTTATTTGTTGGTGATTTGCTTAATGTTTTTTTAGTTTTTGTGTCTTTTATTTGCGACAGTTATGTGAGCCCTTCTTTCTTGAATTATTTTAAGTACTGTAATTTAAGTATGTATTGGACATTTTATTTGTATTAATAAGCCAAAATTTCCTAACCATACTATTTACCATATAAACAAAATACAATACGATACATACAATACAAACACAAATAATATTCCCTCCTGGTCCCTTTCTTATTGTTCAGAATGTTCTTGTCTTCCTGACAGAAACATTTATTTTATGAGAGCTTCAGATGCTACATGAGAAAAGAATGATTTGCACACTCATTTCAAACATATTTTTCATATTGTTCATGTTTTATTTAAAAAAATAAAACTGTTAAACCCTTCTATACCAACAGAGTAATTTGACTAAAGGGAACATGGAACAAAAACTGAAAAATAAGAACTTGGATGTATTCAAACCTTAAGTGAGTTTAAATTTATGAGGTTAGGCATGGAGTAGACAAACCAGGCAACTCGAGAAGACAGAAAAAAACCCACTTATAGTGCAATGAGTCCAGGGTAGTTATTTGCTGGTATTTTATGGTTCAAGGCTAATGCTGAAAAAAATCCCATAATGCCTTGCATGGTAGTGAACCCCACCAGACCTCCCTCTGAGTTTATGACAGTCTGCCAGTTACACATTCAATAGATTCTCCCTCTTTGGGATAATCTTACAACCTTTTCACAGTAAAATATGGAGTAGCTTGAATAAGTTTTGTAGAGATAAACATTATTATGTTTAATGAAAATTCCAGGGCAGGAGGAAATAAATAAATCCTGCTGTTTCTCCATAGGTTATTTCATTTGGTCTCATTACTGTGATGGAGAAGAGGGTCTGGAGACTGCCTTTTTACTGGGGGTATAGTCATTGATTGGTTGCTTTTTACCCAGTAGAAGAAAACAAAACACACTTTGGAAGATACATGAATGTGTGTTTCTTGAGGGTGATGCATACATCTCAGCTTCTACTAAATTAGTTTTGTGCACTTTTACATCTAGTTATAGCCCTTGCCAAAAATTCATGACAGTGTTCCAGTGAAACTTGCTAGGTAATTTTTGCCAATAAATTATGATATATTCTGAATGAATAATGAATAGGTCAAGCTGTAATTATCTTGGATAGAAAGATCATAAAAGGAGAGTTGAACCCATAAAGTGACTGCTTCTTAGTCTGCAAATCTCAACCAGCATAGACATTTCACTATTTAAAATCAACCAGCTATATGTGTGCAATGTTACAAATGCAGCCTTGGGATTTATCTGAGGGTGTGTCACATGAAAAAAGGTCAGATATTGCCTAATGTCTGAGTCTACCTCTCATTTTACACACTGTTTGATGGAACACCTCACTTGAAATATGTATTGCTTAAACCTTTCAAGTGAGACAGTCTGAAGCAAACTGAGTGGAATACTATGCACTACAAAAGGCAGGAGACCATTGAAGTCCAGTTTTTACCGGCATTAAACAGAAACTTGGACGTAATTACAGACAGCAAAGGACAATCCCTGTGAGATTAATCTTTCCTTACATGATCTATGATGCCTCATAATAATGCAGACAAAATAGGCAGTCTGAAATGATCAGTTTAACCAAGATTTCCCCCATGTGCATAGGTTAAAGAAAAAAATCCCTGGATTAATGAGACAATAATTGAACATAGCAGGCTTTCAAATAACACACATTGTTAAAATAAGAAACTTAAATTTTAACAAATGCTAAACACTAATACAATTCCTGACCTATAAGGGAAAAATACTGCCCCCCAAAATACTAGGCCCATCCACTAGACAATTTTTTATAACATTAGGTTAGCTGCCATATCTAGCTAGCTAGGTTATGAAATGCATTGAGGCTCCAGGAAAAAAAAACAAAAAAACATACTTTATTTAACATTGAAGCCAAGTTATATATTTAATTTTAGGTTTTCATTTGTGGAGTTCCACTTCATTGATACAGTGCACTGTTAACATTGTATTTCCAATGTTTTAGCTATTAGCTAACCAACATTTTTTTCTAGATTTTGTTTTGTAGAATCCATTATGTTACACAAAAGCCCAAGGTAACAAAATAACACAATGACCTCACCTAACTGACGAACCGCGCACGCACGCTCAGATCGCTTTTAGGATCTTTTCAATATTTTTTATAAGTTTGGTATATCAGTCTGCTTATATGTATGATTTTGTATATATACTAAATGTGTATAGATGTATTTTCTAGCAGGAAGTTACAATGGAATAAACATTGTAAAAAAATACAGCTAGGCTGAAAGATTTTATTCCAAATTTCATTTTCAGTACAAAATGTGATTATTTCAAACAAATTACAGTTTTAATGAACCACATTCCTAATTGCGAACTGGTGAAATTTGTTTGCTATTCAAAAGCTTCTTTTTTATTTCCTCCTTTGTGCCGCCCCTTTTTCAAACCACAGGAGCGTGTATCCTTATAATGTATCATGTATCACAACAGTGTAAAATCTGGTGCAGGCTAATTAGAGAAAACTAAATATCCCCTGCCTGGATGAAAAAGAATGTTCCATTGTTTTTTTGGTGCTGTTTCCACTTGATAAGAGAAAATTTTAACCAAGATTATTCCCCAGTTGTGCAATATTGTGGATATAAATCTGATTAGTAGGCTATCAAAAGATTTGGGGCTATAGCCCTGGAAGACGGGTGCAAACAACACCCCTGAGCCCTAGCACAAGGAATAATCAAATGACAACGGCACTAAAAACCTCTGACGCCAATAGTTACATTTGAGGAAGAAAAGGTGCAACAGCATCTCAGTACCTAATCCAGAACGAAGGGGTCTCATAATGCTTCCATCTTGGCTGAAGACTCTTCAATAGAAGCACCGAATGCTGAAGCTGGCAGTACTTTGTTTGCAAGGGAGTACTAATCTGGGAATTCTGATACCTGAACCTGAGGCAGTTAGTGTCACCAAAACCTTGACAAATGATGTTTAAGTAACATATTAATTACCCTGCGAGGAGGAATGTGGGATGGCCCGTTTCCTGATGCTGGAAAATGGCTTTATTGTCTCCACAGGCTGAGATCTGAAATTTCGCTTGGAGCCCGTGCCCATTTATATTCTCTCCTGATTAGAGCTGTAATGAGTAAGAAAAGAGGAATTAGAAATTCTGGACAGAAAGGTTTTGTTTTTTATTCGAAATTGAAAGGTTGCATTGAATATTTATCAAAAAATTATTTTAAAACGGAATACCACTTCAACCAACCTCATTCATGCATGAAAATACTAGTTTTTAAAGCATGAATAGCACACACAGACATAGCGCCAATAATTTTTTCTCAATTTAAATCATGAATAATAACAGCATGTAATGAATAAATATGTGAGTAATTAAATTGTATTGTATAAAAACATGATTAAAACATTGCTAAATTCAGAACAAAGACAATCTGTAAAGTTTACCATAGCAAAAAAGATCTCTTTTATCTCAAATCAGCTTTGATTTTGATATCTGCCATATCAGTACCATGATCTATCTAATGCAATCCATAGGATTTATCTAGAACTGCTGCCATCTGCTATAAGGGCAAAACTTCACACAGTGATGTTTTCATTTTTACGGCCTTGAACAATCCAGAGAGTATCTTTGAGAGTGTGTCTGCAATATGAGGGAACCCCACCTTGCCTTTTGTTTTTCAGGCTGGTGAAACAGGGACAGTGTGCAACTTACTACAATGCTGGCCGTCACCCTCCGGGCACTTTGTGTAGTAGTAATAGTAATAATAGTAATAGACAGTTATAGATCCAGTATCTCAAAAAGGTTATGCAAAATGACATACTGAGCTACCATGATCAAATTATTATGCCATTGTTCAGTAAAGACGCACAATCACTGGACTTATTAAAAAGGATTTGAATAGTGTTCTGTATATTACGTTAATTCAGAGGACCAGCAACAGCAAATCGAATTACCTGTAACGTTAACAAAACTTATATCTTAATGGTTATGCGGTTGGGTCTGGGATAAGACGTAGATAAGCTTGTAGCATCATACTCAAAAAGACTTGAGGCTGTAATTGGTGCCAAAGCTGCTTCAACAAAGTATTGAGCAAAGGCTGTGAATACATATGTACATGAGATTTTTTCCGTTTTTTATTTTTAATAAATTTTCAAAGATTTCCAACAAACTTCTTTCACGTTGTCATTGTGGGGTACTGTTTCTAGCATTTTGAGGAAAATAATGAATTTAATCCATTTTGGAATAAGGCTGTAACATAACAAAATGTGAAATAAGTGAAGTGCTGTGAATACTTTCAGGATGCACTGTATGCTCAAATTGATTGGCTTGCTATCTCTTGACCTAACAACTTTTGACATAGATTTTTAATAGTTTAAATGGTAGATACATAGCAATAGTTTACATAGTAGCTGCGTAACTACTGGGGCATAATGATACCGTTTAAATTTTTAAATAGTCTATTGTTTTTTTTTTTAAATTAATACCTAAAGATTAGAAAATTAGGTTAGGTAACAACACCTGTAGCTGAGTAAATATTTTATTATGAAGCAGACCGGTTTTGTTACAGATATTGTGAATTTTAAAGTGAATGTTAAAGTACAAGGCGAGGTTTAGAGAGTTGGGGAGATTTAAAACCGAGCCTGAATGAAATGTTTAATGTTGTAATACCAAGTATTGTACTGTGGTCAGGTGTATCTGACATCATTCACATTGGCTGAGGAAACTATGAGCATCACATTCTCACCCACTGCCTTTGATACTTAACTCCTCGCTCACACATACAGCCATGCACTCCTCTAAATAATGTTTTTAATGTTGTAGTTTATCACTAATTGTTTCATACAATTCCTCACACCGTAATGTAAAGCTCACCACATTTAAATGAAAAGGCTTGTATTAGCAGAGTTAATTTTTGTGACCTTATATAATATATAAAATGAAACATACGTGTATGTCATACACATTTTTTGTGAACTATTAACAAACATTACACTGGTCCTGTAAAAGAACTGTGGCGCTGTTGGATTTTTTACTATTCAGGGTGGCTGGAGTATGAAAGGATTAATTTTGCACCCTGTCAAAAGAATCTTCTTTCTCTCTTACCGTGCCACTCACTGTGGTGTCCTTCCAGATAGTAAGCGCAAACGAGAGGCAATGGGTAGCCCTTTACAAAGATTTGTCTGTTAGGTGGATTGATGACCACTAAATTGGCCCAGTGTTTGAGTGTGGCTTTGGCTGACCCCTGCCACACACTCAATCTGCTTGATCAGGCTCTGGCCAGAGCGGCCCTGAATTGTATAAGTGGTTATTGGAAATTAATTCATGATTCTCTATGAAATGATCCTTTAATCATAACATAACGTCCTCTTTTCATCAGCTTTCACTTCTACCTCTGTCAATGGAAGTGTTTTATGAATTAAGATGGTAACCCCTCTGCTTCTCCAACTAAATGGTGAATGAAAGACTTGAGCCACCCAATCACTCTTCAGCTTTGTTCTTTATCCTCCAGATGGGTTTCTTGCAAATGGGAGATTTGTACCATTTCTATTTTAAGATAGTTTCAAAGTTATTTTTTTCCCATGTGACAGGAAGAAAGTGAACATTCCAAGTACATATTTTGATATTTTGATTAAACCCTCATTGCTTTTGTTTAGACTTGTTGTAAGGATGGTGAACAGTCAACAGAATGGCACAGACAAGTTGTGATACACATAAAGGTACTGTATTTATTTACATTAAGGTGCAGAGCAAGATCCCATATGCCAAAACAGACTAAAAAAATATATAAAATTAAGATAAAACTACCCCAAAAATACCTATATATAATCAACTGCAAGCTCAGCAGATGTACACTTCCCTTAATATCGAGTGGCTATGGAACAACAACAGGTAAACACATAGTGTTAACTTAACATCATAACCAGTTTACATTATAACCATTATTACTTTTTTCAAAACCAAATAGACAATTTTAGCAAGGTTTAACCATGATTTAACAGCAATGTTTTGTTTCTCTGTATGCTGCTAGTGTAACTAGCAAGCCATTGTTGGTACTCAGAATAGCTCTGCTCTCAATCACATACAATTTCCTTGGAGAGAGGCGGGGCTGAGAGATAGGTGCTTTTCGTAACTTTGAATAGGCTATCTTTCACCCAGGTGAACCTTGTTGGTAACATTCTCATGTCACACCCCCCCTCCATAAATAAGTGGTGCAATCCAAAAACTCAAACCAGCCTGAACTACATCTTATTTACTTATTAAAAATAAACACAAATAGCATTAAAACATTCTTGATAGCAGTAACATATGCAAATAAGCTGAACTTAAAAACCAAACTCCTTGAAAAACAGACTCCATAACATCACACTTTAATTTTGCCATGGAGAAAAATATATAGATAGGACCAGGGAGACCACGCTTACCTTGCCTAAAAGGCTATGGTCCATGTTGCTGTGTTGTTTTGGAACTAATACTAAAAGAGCTGTCTGATTTTCCAAACATACTGACTGAGTCCAAATCAAAACTTGGATAACCTGCTAATTGCGTTTAACAGCATTTTTCTTGTGTCTTATTTCTTCTCCTCATGAAAAGAAAACATTAATAAATACATTTATGCAAACTGCGATTAGTGTGTTGCTAAAGGTTTGGTCCAAGCATTATCATCTTAGCTAAAAACAATCAACCATCTTTACTCTTCTTTAGTGTTTATGTTAAAAATAATAGTCAGAGTTTGTACATCAGGCGAGACCTAGATAAATGAGTGGAATAACTCACAGAAGCAGATAAATCAGGGTGGAAATTTCAGTCCTTATGAAATGGGAGAAATACTGGCCTTCTGACCCATTTACTTAAAAAAAAAACCTTGTGATTACCTGAGGCACACGGACATACGTTTGAAGTACGGAGAGTTATTTGTTATATTGTCAATATATTTTACAAACTACTAATAACAGTTTGAGATTTATTTTTGATGATTTTTAATTTCAGCAGTCTTCAGCAGGCTCCTTCCACCATGATTCCACCTTGGTTTTGGTGAGGGTCTAGTGCCTATTTTCCAGAAGCTGGAAAGGTACTATAGAAAACACTGACAGAGAGTGGTCGTTGAACCTGTGGAGGGACCATCAGAGGCAACAGAACCAAATATGTGGGAAATCTCTTGTATGAAGTTGCAATTATTGTGGAAGATGTATGTTGAGAGAATTTGTAATAAGTCAGTTTTGTGTTTTTGTCTTGATCATATTATTGAAAGTATTCCAATTCCATTACAAATGTTCAGATAATAATACAACACAATAATACAATACAATACAGAATCCAAACCAACCTGTACCAACATGTACCAACCTGTACACCCCCCCACCTCAACCCCCACCCCTTTCAGGTCTTTTCTCCACAAATCAATGGAGGTGGAAACTCAGAGGCAATCAATTTAGGATCTACGATGAACGTTTCATTCAAATAAACAAGATCAGTGAACTTCTCCTTTCACTCCCCACCCCACATACTTGCTCTAAGTCCCCTAGACATGGGATGAGCATAATGGCACATAACGGCACAAGCAGGAAAGACCTCTGGTTAGTTCTACACCAACTAATCAGCAGTTTCTTTCACTCTTGCAAATTCAACGTAAGTCTGTTCCCCCTTCATAATCCCTTCATTTCTGTCTCTGGAACTAGTTAATGTGCTCTAAGAACGGTCATTTAAACCCCAAATCCTTGTAGTCCAAACTTTGTTCAACCCGCAATGCAGAATAAGCTTTTTATGCTCTTTCCATTAATTCACACTCTAATAATAATGTCCAATTTACCAACAGGCCATTTCAGTGGCTACTTTTTCAAAGAAATTGTTATAAATCTTTTTCTCACTGAAAGGGGAAACCATAAGTATCTATTTACTCACATTAAACCCGGTGATTTTTGTGCCTCTGCCTCAGTCTCCAATTCGTTCAGGTGAATAGTTTCCAATTCTGATTTTCTTTTCTTCCAATCCAGCCTTACTCTTTTTCTACTCTTGTTGGCAAGTTTCATTTTCTCAACCTCCAATTCCCTGATCTCCCTTTTCTCTTGACATTGTTTCTCAGACTCCTTTTCTTCCAGTTTTATTTCTAGCTGTAACTCTTTTAGTATCATAGCTATAATTCTCTCTGATGTTTCAAAAACATACACAGTAATACGCCTTGATCCACCAGTACCTCAGCTATCTGTAACCGTATCTCTGTTTTACGTCTATAGTGAGTCTGGCTTATTTTAAAATGATCTACTACAGACAAAATCTACGGCTAATTGTGCTGAGCAGAATGCATCATGACAGGGCAGTGAACAATTATCAAACATTTAATCAATAACTGTAGAGACCAAATGGGTTTTTGACACAATGTATCAGATGGTCTGCACTCATTCCTGCTAGAGACAAACCAGAGGGTGCCCTTTGGTACTCCTGTCAATGATGAAATTGAGACTCAAAAAGAGACTAACAATGTCACAAAGAGCTCAAACCTCAGTGTTGCATATGAAATGCCAGGAGGACAGCCACATTGTGTGTAAAATGTGTAAAGTAAGAAGATAGTACGACATAACTAAAGTCCATGCAAAAAAATCGTGAGAAAACAACTTTTCATTCTATAAACTCATTTTTTGTTAAAGAATGTCTGCTCCCCCCACTGACTTCCTGTTGGGCTGCATACTTAGCCTACTTAGCCACTCTGTTTCGGAATGCAGACTTCTCTCCTTCAATTAGCACAGTTTGAAGTTGCAGATCTATCTTGCCTCTGTTTTTAATGGACTAAAGACCCTGGACTCATGAACAGGAGAACAGATGGTTACATATTCAGTATCCACCCCTGTATTGCTAATTTTTGTAGCATTAACTTCTTGTTTAAAAAAACTGTGGATGTATAACTTGTATATATATATTTTTTTTTGCATCAACCATTATACTTTTCACTTTTTTTACACTATCCTAAGGGTACTAAAACATAAAGGAAAATTGTCTGAACATATATTTCCGTATTCCATGCAGGATCTAGGTGCATTATGGCTGTGGAGTGAGTTCCCCTTTGCCTATCATGCTGAAATCAAGAGAGGTTGTTTTTTTTAAAAATATTTTAGCAACATACGTCAGGCTGATAAAATCGGTAAAGCGAATGCGTCTTTCGGCTTTTTTGGAGATGATTTCTTCAAACAGAACAGCAACAGGGCAGGGATTCAACAAAAGCAGTGAACAAAAACAGTATGTTCAATTAATTTTGTACAGGACCAGGACATATGTTTGAGTGTACCTGGTTTAATTCGGTTTTATTGCACAGTGTGCAGCTGGTCCTGCTATAAAATGCATTGTTAATTTTTTTTTCCATGTCAAAGAAATCTCATTTTGAAGTTATTTGAGTTCCGGCAGTTCTGGTGGTTAAATAAGCTCACATTAGCTTGTTGAATATATGTTTGTGTTCCAAAGTAAACGCCGCTTCTCTGCAACACAATAGAAAATGCAGGCTACCAACAATGTGTAGTTATGTTCTCTATGCATAGTTAGATATAAGGGCAACCAAGCGTCAGTGTGGCCACGATATTTCATGTAATTTTATCATCAGTCAGCCACTTGATTATCAATCCCATCTAATTTAATTACTGACGTTATCATAAAATAACATCAATAATAATGTCAGATCAAATCAAATTTGTTTATTGTCGAATACAAAGGTAAAGCAACCATAATCTTAGTTCAAGAGCAACACTGCAAAATAGAAACAATACAAACAATATCAATGTGTCACAATATTAATCAGTAGGAATACTATAAATAATAAAGGGGTGAGAATGCAGTAGGCGGTAACATGAGGGACTGGAGTAGCTACTGTATTCCTAATGTAATAAAATATTTAAGACCTGAAACACAGGATTTACTGAAACAATCCCTGCTCGTACTTGCCTGCTGGATGGCACCAACTCTTCCATATAACATTAGTACTTTACAGACATAAAAAAAGCTTCTATCATCAGATGTGGGCTATATTTAAAAAAAAAAATTTGAATTTGTATATTTTAAAGTAAGTTTAGAACAGGAAAGTCACACTGGAATCAACCTCATTTGGCCAGGAAAAATACTAACTCTGCCATTAAATAATGTTGGGGCAATGTATTTTTGGGCAGAACTAAAGAGAATTAAAACATGTGGCCAGTAGGTTTCCTGGTGTACCTTGAGAATGCCCTATTGATCCCCTGCCACAGTATATTTTCATGGTCACACAATGATCTGGATTAAAATCTAATACAAGGTATTATGAAAACTTTTATGGAAAATCTCTTATAATATGAATGAGGTAATTGTATGTTTGAGAAAGTTATGCACAAGAGCGAA
This sequence comes from Hiodon tergisus, assembly GCA_025775045.1. Lineage (NCBI taxonomy): Eukaryota > Metazoa > Chordata > Actinopteri > Hiodontiformes > Hiodontidae > Hiodon > Hiodon tergisus. Next base: position 1,155 of record JAOVYW010074360.1, on the reverse strand, counting down.
AGACAAAATAGGTATAGCGGTTAGAAAATGGCCTTACATTTCCTGTGGTAGATCCAGGACATTGTAAATAAAGAAAGATGGAACTTCAATTTACTGCGATGCAATCCATTTTGGTTTGCCAGTCCAATGCATCTGAGATGGAAAGACCTGCTAACGTTTAAAAGTCTCCTGGGCTCGACTAATTTTAAAGTCCATATTTAAAAGTCAGAGCTGTGTAATTTTGGTGTACCAGCTTGAAAGTCTATCAAAGCGCAGAGAGACATCCACCCAGATGATAAAATGAAATGCAAACAACAGCTGGGGTAAAACAATCTTGCTTTGGTTTTAATTGGCATGAAAATCTGATTTATATTGATATGATGTTTTTTGTTATTTTCTAATTTTATTAAACATGAGACTAAGTTTATAATATGCTTGTAAAGTGGCTCAGAAAAGAGTGGCATCATGCTTTACATATTTTACTTTTTTTCTAAAGAATAATACATCGAGATGATTGATTAATTTACTATATATAAACTGGAGTAAAATATTTTTGTAGCGTGTAATTAAAAGTTATTGTTTAGGACTTTATACAGCTGGATATTTACCAAAGCAATTTGGGTAAGTGCTCAAAGTTGTAGAATCAGAACTCTTTTGTCCTTCTCTTCTCTCCACTTACAGTCCAATAAATTGCTCTCCATAGATGACCCACTGTGCAAATGAGGGGATTTGATCTCTCAATCAATGGATTATTTCAATACCACATTATATTCTGTGTGTATGTGAGATAGTAGTGAATGAGACCAATATTGATGCTTTTTTACAGGGTTTAATAGGAATGGGCTGTAAAAGTTATATTAATTGTAACACCTGACCACAGTATAGTAGTATGGTAGTCGGCTACACCACCTGATATTACAAATACCAGGAGACTAATGATTAGAGACCAACCATGTCTTAACTTTGCTGACAACAAACTTGTGAAAGCCCTTGTAAAGGGTGAAATGGCTGGGGACACCTCTTTGCGCAACCACAGCAAAATCCAAACATTGAAATCGGTCCTCTAAAACCCCATATAGAAAATATAATAAACCGGTAGAATATTGTAGCGTTTTACGGGAGAGCTACTTCTCTGCGTGGTTTCAAGCACGAGACCGACACTGTTTCACAGGAAAG
>JAOVYW010074359.1:0-18371 GCA_025775045.1 Hiodon tergisus | reverse complement strand
ATATGTAAAGTGCATGCTCTGAATGTTCGTAGAAGGGGGTTGGGGCACCTAACATTAGGATCCTTTATTCACAAAGAAGGTTTGATGGGGTTGTTAAATTTCTTGTATTAAATCAAATATAACCACGAAACGCTAAGGATATCATTGTGGTATGATACGCTATAGATTCAAAAGATTGGTCATTTGACAATTCATTTTTGAATTGAGACAAAAACGTAATTATTTAAACTACGTAAATGGTTTAATCAAGCGGGGGTTAAAGTCTATGGTAAACACAATCTGTTATGTGTGTGCAGTTCTGATTATTTGTTATCGAAGACCTATATTAGTATATTGTAAATATAAAAAGAAAAACACTAAACTGCAACACTTTTTGAGCGCATTTTGGTGTATCAGTTAAACGTAATCAGTGCATATATTAATTTGAAAACACTAAAATATTCATATAGAACAGTTTTATTCTATTAAACGTATTGTTTTAAAATTAATATAAACTGAACATTGATAAGTGGTGCAGTTTCGTGTTCTTGATTTTTTTCTTATATAGTAGTTGACTACAAGATTAGACCTATGTGTAATTCAGCAGTAATAAAAATGGCACAATCGTATAGGGATTTCGAAGAACTGTTTATATTGCTCTTTAAATCTGTTTATAGTTTAGTAACAAACGCCGTACATCCATTATAAAAGGGTATTAGTAATAAGAAAATGAAAAGCGACTACAACATTTTGACGTAAATTATCAGTTTATGTAGCATTCGTTTAGACTAATTCTTGAGGCACAAAATAACAGCATATTTTCTAATATGATCCAAATTTAACCTGGATCTCCCGACCCAATTTGTAAGTTGTAATTAATTTCCGCCACAATTATCGACATTTTCTTGGATACAACTATGGAACATGTTGAAACACGTGGTCTTTAATAAAATATATTTAATGAGTAAATCGATATTAGAATTAAAAAAAACACGCCTTCACAAATATAATATATTTCATAATATGTAAATTGTTACAAGACATTATTCAATTTATTACAGAGATGTGAACAAAAAAGTGTAGTCAAAATGATTTACTCAAATACTGTTACTACTGATTATTATGCAAGCTTGGCTGGGACCAAACCTGCTAATAGCATTTACATTATTGTATTTAACAGTTTTTTTTGGGTAGAAGAAATAATGTACTTAGAAAAAAATAATTCGCTACTGAATGTAAATTTATATAATGCTTTAGCGAATGCTTTACTCACTTAAACGATCTAGGATCACACGACACCTAAACAAATTTTTTTGGTTATGGATGTAACACGACGTTAGACCTACGTAAGTGGATACAAACTAAATCTGAACTGGAGTTCATTCGGAGGTTATTTAATTAATTTATCTTCCATTGAAACCTGAATCGTTGTTTGGCAAAGCGTCGCCATGCATATTAATATATGTACGATGATCTAGACAACGTTACCGTGTCGCTGCCTTTACTAATTCCATTTCAATTACTACTGAATAAGTCAGTAGCAAACATTCATAAACACAATTCCAGAAATACAAAATACTATGTCGGTACATTTTGTACACGTTTTTCTTCCAGTTTGAATATTTTTTCGATATACATCCGCAAATAAAGAGTAGCGCAGCATGTGAGAGAAGGGAGAGAGATACTTTGTTAAGGACTTTGAAGAGAAATTGATTTACAGCGCCTTTTAACATTCGGTTTAAATTTATATTATTAATTAAAGAAAAATATATAACGTTATCAATCGGAAGAGCGTGTAAACGGTTACAATTGCAATTAACATGATTTATGTTTCTGTTATGTGTGTGTAACTAATTAATGCAGTTGCTTATATCGCAGATAATAGAATAGGGTATTGCTGTTGTCGTTTGACTGAAAATATTTATAGGAAAAAATGTAAAGAAAAAACATGCTACAGCTGTTTCCCCGGCTTGGATGCATGTTTAGATGGTTCCTCTCCCTGGTCAATTTTCTTGAAAAGAATGACCTGGGTAAAATCCAATATGACCGAGCAAGCTATGCATAAATTACTACAGAGATTGCAAGAGAGATGCCCGAGACGGGTTGAAACGCAGGTCAGCTCGTCTAACAAATATTAAAATGTACTGGGAATCGTTTTTCGCCTAGTTGTTTAACAAAGACTGCCTTAAGCAGATTGATACGAAAACTTGTTAGTTCACAACACATGCGGATACGAAAGTTTGTCTCATTCATAATATGAATGTGAAATTGAGACGTAGTAGAGGTAGTATTGTATGTGCTTTTGATGCATTAAGGAAGACGGTGGCGTAGCGTAAGAGAAAGCGCTTATTGTTAGTGCCGGAAGGTTGAAGCAACAATAGCACTGCTGCACTTGCACTAGGCTTCAGATGAAGTTGGTTTCCTGCAGTGTTTACCTAATGTTGCTCTCTTGTGGTTATATACGTGTCAACGATTGTCTGATAATTTGGCCGGTTTAGGTCTTAAGTCTCATTGTTGGCAGTACTATTTAGGCGAGGAGCTGGTTTATATTTACGGCGCTAGAAGGGAGACTAATGGCAAGGTATCATGGCAAGGTATCATGGCAAGGTCACCGGTCAACCTGGGGCGCAAGCGAAATCAAAGGAGTAAAATGGAAAGCAACAATAGCCAAAGAAGGACCGATAAGTGAGTGAAAAATAGAATGTTTCATGAAAACGGGTGAACGTGGCGAATGGGTACACGGTGGAAAGAAAGAATCAAAGTAAGTAACAACGGTGACTTAATTTACATACCGCCTAGCAGGTGCTTGGCTGGGTAGACCACGTGCTTAAATCTGTAGCAGGTTGACTATTCTTCACTCATTACCGATCGAGTTTTGTGTCTAAATTAGTTATTTTGGATGAATTAGACGTCAGCTTACTTTTTTGTAAAAATGTTTTCACCGGCTATATATTCTTGATTTCTGAAATTTTTTCTGGCATCACAATTATGCTATTCCACCATTGCTACATGGTACCAATCCTCTGTCGTTTAAAGGGATGGTCAAGACTCTAGGGTTCACGTTTCTTTATAAATTATATATAACAGGTTGAAACAATTGTCGGAGGCTGGAATAGGAACATTAGCATAGCTCACGATCTAACAGGGCGCATACAAACTTCAGTGGCGCTCATGACTTCCCCATGTTTCTTCACCTTTCTTTTCAATTATCAACAATGATCAAATTTTTCCCAACCCCTTTTATTACTTATTAACTAGGTTGTTTTTGCACACATGTAAGACTGCCGTCAGATGCGACAAACGTCAACAAGTGGATAATAATTTAGGAAAATAACATGTCTTTTGTGGATTAATTTCTTTGAAATAGGCGTTTATTCATTCCTTTTACTAAATAACTTGTCAATTGGTTGACGACGACAATTTGTGACTGGACTGTTTTAATCCGGTTTTCATCTTTACTCGCTTGTAATTTACTTACTACGTTGTATATTCCTCACAGGAGTGATCATTTATATTTTAGTTAATTGTTTAGAGATACCATAGTTTGATTAACGGCCTTTTGTTTAATATTTATAATTTTTGTTATGAAGTTACGACAATATTTGTTGTCAATTATATTTTGTTTATGTGTGTGCAGTGTGAATTTTGTCTGAATGAGGATGGTGGTTTCTGGGGCTATTTCCCCTTTATTGAACATAATTTTGATCGAAAAATAAGGTCACATTTACAACTGACGATCACACACTGGATATGTTTTTACTATGCATTTTATTGTAATTACGAAAATCGAACCATTGACTTCTACAAACGTTGCAGTTTTGGAACAACCTGTGCCCGCTCTTCTCTGGGGTGTAAGAGAATACCTGTCATCTATATACACCCTGTAGATCCGAATTTGTGTGAATAGACAATTGTTCACAAATTCGTACCTAGGGGAGTATGTAGTTGATATAAACTCTACGACACTATGGGACATCCAACAAGCCAGGACACCATTCATACAGCATATCAGCGTTTTTTTATGTAACGTTGGATACTTGGACCTTCATTTGTTTTGTAAAACTGACAATTTGTCGCTTTTTTTCTCCTTAAGTTTGACTAGTGTTGATCATCAATTCTAAAAAAGATTCTAAAGATTAGAAAACTCACCGCACATAATATAATTCAAACAATTCCTGTTAACAAATTCGTATTTGAATGAAAGGTGTGTAAATTTGCGACTGCGATTAAGGTCTTTGTTGCGTGGTTTGGCTGCAGGGTCACTTTATTGGAAGGGTCTAGATGTGATTTAAGCCGCACGGTAACCTGAATTAGTTGATTAATTTTATATCGATCCAAAACAAACTCAGATTTGTCTCTGACAGGGTTTGTCCACGAGCGTCACATTCATGATTATTTTCTCTTCTCTTTCATTAACTACATTTAAAGCTTTGCCAAAAGACTGCATCATAACGCCTTGCATTTTCAAAATGAGTACTAGCTAAAATGTGTTCAAATTAAGTTCGGAAGTAAACGATGAACTTCCTTTTACTTATTAAAGATTTTAAGAAAAACTAAAAAAGCCTCGCTTAAAATGTTCTCAAATTATTAGATTAGGTGTGCTTGTCGGTGGCTCTCTGTTTATTCCTATTGTTCTTTTGTTCGATTTTCTCAACTGCTTATGCTACGCGTGTTGACTGATAAAAAAGTATGTAGATAATTTTCGAAGGTCAGAAATTGTACATAGAAGATGCTTTGGATCTGCTGTGTATAACCCCGTTTCCTTATCCGGGAATCTTGGATATTCGCGCTATTGGCTCCTGGTATCACATGGATTATTTTTTTTTTAACTTTGTTCATTTGACAGAAGTAGGAGGGTTTTCGAAACAGGAAAACGAGTAAAGGGACAGAAATCAATTTTGGAGTATTTTTCTGAGCAATTCAAACAAATTAATGGCCATGAGTTCCTTTTTGATAAACTCTAACGTGGACCCCAAGTTTCCACCCTGCGAGGAATATTCGCATACTGACTACCTACCTAGCCATTCGCCTGACTTCTACTGCACCCAGAGGCGAGAGCGTGCGTTCCAGCATCAGGCGTTGTACCATCAGTGGTCGGACTGCACCGACCCGACGTATTCTTCATGTCAAGATCCCGGAGAACCCGCGTTGGTTATTTCTCCAAGGGGTCACGTCCTAGCTATGACCGGACTCCCCACTCCACTCCCTGAGCCAAATCACCACTGCAACTCCGTAACCCCTAGTCCACCGCTCGCCTGTGTCCGAAACTCTGTCAAGCAACCCATCTCCTCATCTAGTTTGTGCAAGAATCCTGTGGTTTACCCCTGGATGAAAAAAGTCCATGTAAACATCGGTAAGTGCTTCAAACATCTAATATTCCGAGTGTTTAGCGCAACTGGCGTTCATAGTTTTGAAAGCCCCATGTCCGAAGTTAAATCTTTGCACCCGTTGTGAACAACAGTTTGGTCGAGATTTATGGTCGGTTGTTTTCAGTGCAGTATAATTACATCCTCAATAAATTTTTATTGCTCTTTAGTCCATGTGGTCTTTGAAGTCTTTGTAACATTAGTCCACCCTTATCATTTCTTTGAGAGAAGTACTTTTACAACTCAAATACAACCCATATGTTCAGTTCAATGTTTTCGCAATTTGTAACTAAGTGGTTAGATGCCGCCAGCTGTCATGTATATCTTTTGCCTGGGAAGCTTTATGATGTCAATGGAAGCTGAATATTTATGGGCAATAATTACAACGCCAACATTAAAGTGCATGAGAATAAATATTGGTATCTCAGTAACCCATATTATTATTCTTTAGTTATTAGTGCTTGTTGTTTAAAACGTTTCACAAGAAAACAACAAATACTTATTTGTGCAGTCATCGTCACTGCGAAGATGCCAATTTGTTCAGTCGTTCAAACCGTTATATTCCAACTTCAAGTTAGATTTTTCTTCATACGTATTAATTCATTTTTTCGAAAAGAAAACATATACATGGTCTCTCTTCATTTTAATCATATGCTAAATCAAATTAAATAAATCATGCAATACACAATTCCATAGAACCTTTGTATTTGTTTTATCCACAGTGAACCAAAATTACACAGGAGGGGAGTCAAAGCGCTCGCGGACAGCGTATACGAGACAGCAGGTTCTGGAGTTGGAGAAAGAGTTCCACTACAATCGCTATTTGACCAGGAGACGCAGAGTAGAGATCGCTCATATCCTCTGTCTTTCCGAGCGTCAAATTAAAATATGGTTTCAGAACCGACGGATGAAGTGGAAAAAAGACCACAAGCTTCCCAACACCAAAAACAGGTCCTCTACCTCCTCCAGCACAAACTCAAGCAACAACCAGGTGCTAGGGAACTCTCTGAACCGACCTAGTGGGATGCCAATAAGCCTATAGCCCTGCCAGCCAAATAATTAATATTTAAGTCTTCAGACTATGGTTGCCTTTTCGTACAGGGAAGGAATAATGCGTTTGTGAAAAGGCGACAACTAGAGCACGACTTTTAAGATAAGAATTAAACATGCACACATACGGATTTGGTAATGCGGAATCCGTGTTTCCTCTTCAATCATGCCAATCTCTCCCCCATTCGTCACGTTTACTCTGTGGAACAAAGGATAAACCGTAGATCTGCCATTACTTCGATGGCGGACATTGTTTCATTAATTACCCTTCGCTAAATCAAGAAATTTTGGTTTTAAACTTGTTATCCCTTTTTATTTTTTATTTTTTATTTAAGATACTCCGACAAATGAAAGCTTACTTGACTAAAAACCCTTTAGCATACAATGCGAACGAATGGAATGTTTATTAGCCCATATAATGGATAGTGCATAGTGTATGAACCATATAAGTTTACTGGTCTACATTTTAATGAAAATACAATTTCATGGCGGGGAGCTTTATTCTATCCAAAGTCATGAAAGCTGAAACATTTAACAAAAAATTTTAAGATTACTTAGTTGGGATTTTGTTTTTCTCTAAGTAGTTTCTTGTAAAACAAATGTAATTTAAGTAAATGTTTGCTCAGGCTTAAAAATATTTCTTAAAAGAAGTTGCGTGTGTGCATGTTCGAAGAAATTTTCTTTTGTTTCAGCGTGGCCTTTTGATTCATTTATAAAACACATAGAGACACATGCTCACTTCTGTTTCGTTGTGCCAGTATGGGATTTTTGTTTCAGATTTCAGTAATTATAGTCTTCCATGTTCGCAGGTCGTTCTGACCTCTTGTTTCTCAATATCTTATCTGTAAATAAGGGTCGAAATAAATAAACAAAAAAATAAACAAAAAAATACATTCATAAATAATAATAATAATAATAATAATAATAATAATAATAATAACGCAGAATTATATCTCTCCCTGTGTCTTTTCTCTCCTTTTCTTTGTACTATTTTTATATAACCTTTAGTCTGGAGGTGGTGTGATATACAAACTAAGTATTTTACAAACATTCATTAGATGCTTTTCCCCATGACAAAACTATTTCACAATTCACAAAATACGTATATATATATATTATATTCTACTATTATTGATCCTGTAATCTGATATTAATTCACATACCAACCTTGTTTGACGGTATTTGCCTTGGTATATGCAATTCTGGAATTTCATAGTTTGTTAGATGTGTAATACCTGTTGTTTAAAGACAATGTATTCAATTATTGTAATTCTTGAACTGCTGCTTCCTGTGTTTGCCGGGTTTGTATGTATTTTTATTTTTATTTGTCAAAGGAAGGGGTCGACACCATAGCTCCCACCCTGACGACAAAATGAATAATCAAAAAGCAAAATGTCATTGAGTTGTCATTTATGAGTCCTATTTTTTTATTTTTTATTAATTTCATTTTCTTCCATATAAAACGAGATGTTGTAGTCTGGAATTTGGGCTACGACAAAATCAAAACTTTGACGACATGCTAATCGCATTTAAAATAAATATGTTTTATTTGCATTATATTACTTAAGGATCTTGTTTTTTTCTATTACTTTAAAAAAAAAAAGTCCTGTCATTTAAAACCGCTCTAGAATCTGACATTTTCTACTATTCATTTGTCATTTATTGTCCACTTGCTATTAGGAACTTGATTAAAGCATGACTTCTATGTATATTTTTATAAACAAAAACGAACTAAAAATGTCTCTTCACCTGTGTGATCATCTTTATTTTTTTCATTTGACTGTTAAATCTTCTAAAATTAAAAGAAGGAGGATATTATTTAATTTGAAAGCTGCGAGGAAATCCGTGGGCGCATGAACGTTTTGACATCTGGATATCTTTTATTGTTAATTTTGTAAAGATCATTTGTATGTTGGCCCCTAATATGCGCGCATATTAAGATGCTTACGTATGACAGGCAAAAACAAAACAACCGAATCGGATGAATATGAGTTTGGAACCAAAAACAATAAGCACCTAAAATGTTTTCTCCTAATCCCCGTGTCTGAGCTTCTGCCGGTTGGATGAATAGGGGCAAAAGGATTTCTATTGAACTAAAAGTTCTCAGTCACTATTTGTAGACAGAAGCCAAGAAAAATGTGAGAATTATACATAAAATCATTAATCACTCCTTTTCTTTAAATACTTCTCTTCTATTGTTGTTCAGCAGCAAATCTTTACGGACCTTCTGCCGGGAAGGGGGACAGTTCTTAGAAGACACTTGAAGATCTTTTCTCCTCTCTTCATCATGTCATGCAAAGAAAACTTTTTTTTTTAGGGGGACGGGGGGAGGGGGAGTCATCCTAAAAATCAAACACAAGTGAGACACGTTGGAGGAGAGAAGATGGGAGCGAAAAAGGTAACGAATTATCTTTACTTGGTTGTTTCGGTTTTATGGTTTTACTGCCCTCTTTTCACAGGTATAAAAAGTACATTTGTTGAAGGTTTTAAGGTTTTACAACCGATTTTATAGCCTATTGTAGCACTATTGTTTGTCTTTAGCTGATGCCCAACCCTGTTGTTTCCCTGTCGGACATTATGTTTATCTAATTCGGTTGTTAGATCTCTCCTACAAGGATTTACATTTTATGTATGTACCGGTCCAGTTTACGACCACTTCTGAAGTTTCCCATTACTGGTACTACGCGTTTTAATCCCCAGACGGTAAATAGTGTATGAACCATAGACGGTCGATGTTTTCTTTAAAGAAAATTGACTGCCAAGGAATACAGTTCCTGTCACTTATCTGACTCTTGAAGTAATATGCTTAATTAAAGCCGATTCCGTTAAAAAACATTTTATGTACTTTTATAGCTGCGGATAATTGGTGAATTTCTCTGCAATGTGTACTACTCCGTGATAAAGCAAAAAATTAATAAAAATTAAGGGACGAGAATAAATAAGTAATGTGAGGAACGGAGACCGAATAGCCGAATTGGGTTCAACTAAGGGACAAGTTTTCTAAGCGATTAGATCCGTTGTGAAGTCACAGACTGACCCCTGGAACCCGTGACCTCTCAGACTGGACACCCATGCACATTACATTTCCAACATAAAACCAGAACAGGTACGCATAACAACGCAGTAGATTCATTATAAACTTTAGGCATAGACCTGTCAATCTAGAATTAGCCAGAAGTAGCCAGCCCTGCTGCGTTTTACACAAACATTGCTTTTTTTCTCATGAACAGACAATAATTCCTTGTATTTAGCATGTATCATTTATTTTAATATCTTATAGTGCTGACATTCTTTGCTTATACTACCGGAATAAATACATTACATAAATACATACTTTTATACATTCTACATTAGGCTATTCTCTTTTCAGTTTGCTTAGAGGGAAGGTTCTATCTTATAATTAGTGGAAAAGCTGCTATAGGCATTCAGTTAATTGTTATTCAATTTCAGGTTAAGTAATAAAATAATATGTGTACATTTAAACTAAACATACATTTATTTTAACTATGATATCTCAGTCATTTTGGCCCTCACTAAGAACACAGTTATAGCACGTAAATGATAAGCACTAAAAAGTACTTGTGGGCCTATAGAAAAAAAAACAACAACGGCCAAACAAACATACACGAAAGCGATTAAATCATTTTAAAGTGATTTAGTTTCTTTCACGTGCATTAATGCTAGTTTCAAAATGTTGCTTTTATTATCACCGTAATTATGTTATGAAACGTTGATTATTGCCAAATATGAAATAAAATAAAATAATTTGTAATAAAATAAAGGTGGGGTTCTCTAGGTCCCACTGTCAGCTGTTGGTTCTATTCATAAAATTATAATTTCACATTCTGGCAATGTAATGTTGCCCTTTTAGGGATGGATGCTTTTCATATAAATTACCACTTATACTGGACGATGGCACACGCTCAATAGCACGAGTCAATAAGATGTCCATAGATCAAAACTGAATCGAGGCCATTATTTTATATAGCATCTGTGAACAGTGCCCACTTCGATAGATTTATAATCACCGAAGAGAACGGCGATGTTGCTTTCGATAGATATTCTACCGTCATCCTTCTGTAAAATCTTATTCAGCAAATACAATGTTTAAATAGTCTTTCAACTACTTGAAGGTGCATTTGCATTGTCTGAAACATTATATTTGCTCAAATTACACGTTTGTATTAACAGATGATTTTTATGGAAAAAAAATCAACAAATTATCGTCGTCGTTCTTACAATCATTGTTTAAATATTATTTTCAACCTTGTGGTACTGCCAAATCTGAAAAGTCAGTAACACCCACACACTTCTATAAAATAATAATTGTGAAATAAAAGGCTTTTTATAGCTTTAAATTTTTAAAGAATAAACCCATTTGTTTAGTCAAGATTCTCATAAACCGTCGTGTAATTCATAGGCATAGCTTAGTGGTTGAAGTAAGATTCATTTAATTGATAAACTTTTGGTAGTTAACTTTTTATTATATTGTTTGTGCTTGGCATATTACTGAAAAACGTCAAAAAAAGGACATATTGCATCCAGCAATTGTGTAAACTTCAGAATTCTCGACATTCTTTTAAAACTAGCCCAAGTCTATTGTTCGGGAGCCCCATTCCTCCTTTATTCAGAGCGCGGTACCATCGTTCCTCTAGTTTTGAGCATCTTTTTTTCAAGTTTTCGCTGCTTCTTAATACGCTTTTCAACTGCCCCGTATTGCTTCCCTTTTATTGTCCCAATAACCAATAACAGCACCCCTGAGAAATTAATATTTCTACTCAGATGGCTTTATGACCACTGCAACATATAAAGATACCAGAAGAAATAACAACAACAGCTGAAACGATAACAATAATAACAATAATCATTATAATTCTGTAAATCTTAAAACCTACAAAGTCATACAATAAAATAATCACCCAATGAATATTTCACCCAATGAAATAGCAGCTTGTCACGTTTCGACGAGAAGGATTTGTCTTCAAAGGAAAATAAAAAAAAGGTTTTAAATCTTTAACAACCACACCTGAGAAATGAGAAATACAAATAATTCTGAAAAAATGTATTTTAATGAATAACCGTAGTGTTCTTTCAGCACTCCGACAGCAATGTCTATTATCATTGTATGCCATTCATTATTTTCTGTGTTCATGATTTATTAACCCATATCTGAAGACATGTTGTTCTCCTTATATAGTCCCATTTACTGCCCATATCATAATACATCCACATCTATGTTTAACGGTTGGGACCCTGGGAGTGAGTTGTGAGTTGAAGGCTTCATTTGGCATTCCCCAAACAAAAACCTGTCCAGATGAAGGAAAAAAAGTAAAAGATGACTCATCAGACCGTTTTACTGTCCACCACATATTACTGTCACTTTTGTGGTCGTTGTTTTGTGTTTTTTAACAAAAACAGTTGTGTCCGTCTATCCCTGTCGGTGGGCTTCGACTTGAAACTATTGTCCCTTTTCCCCTTGTTTGGTGTATATCGTCACGACACTGGCAACATTGACACGTTAAATAAGTTCACTGTTAATGTGACTATATGTGTGCATGTACGTGTGTGTGTTGTAGTGAAAGCTTGGAGCCCATATGTTAAGTGGGAGTGGACCCGCATGCTTTGGTGGAGAAGACCCCCCCCCCATCCCCAATGGTCACGTGATTCATTAAATAATGAATGCAGAGGTTGCATAATAGATATGTATTCGTCAGGAAAATCGCAGACACGGTCTCCTTGTGTCTGATGTGAAATGCAACTGTCCTTTTAAAAACAAGCTTCTATCAGAGGTCAAAAAAGAGAGGGAGAAACACTTCGAGAGGCTCCAATAAGACACATTTGGCGTCTTGTTCTGTGGTTATTGTAAGTACAGCGAAAATATACTACTTTTCAGGTGTCAGCTGCGCGGTGTGTTCGTCTAAATTAATGATTTGCTGTTTTTGATATTGTGCCAAATATATCGAAATAATAATCCTATTTCGTTTACTTGTGCATATGTATTGCATTTATTTTATTTCACTTGTTCAGTTATAGTCTTCGCAAACTAAACATAACTACTTCATATTGTGTCACATAACGTTCAACTGATATCATGTATTTTCAAAGCAACTCATTTCTCGTTGATGTCTTGTAATTCTCTATTTCCTCCTCCTCTTTCTTTCTCGCTCTCCTCTTTTCAGCGCCTACTTGGCTTGATTTATTGCTATATATATATATGTGTGTGTGTGTGTGTGTGTGTGTGTGTGTGTGTGTGTGTGTGTGTGTGTGTGTGTGTGTGACTCCGGCACGGCAGTTGTCGACGTGTTTTCTTGTGAGTTGGGTTCTTTATAGCCGTGTCTGCGATAAATCAAATCTCAAAAAAATTAAGCGTAAATTAAGATACAGTGGAATAAGGAAGAGACTCCCTGATACTCTCTCTTTCTGGCTTCACTCCCCGTTGTAGCCCACTCGGACTTGTTGTGGAGGATTTACGGTAATCGTTTGGCGACTAATGTGAAGACACTGAAACTCCTGTTCTTAAGTTACAGCACATGCGATTGACTATTTAAGGAAAGATTTGTTTAAATTTGGCAAAATGGGAACGCCTGGGAACGCGTTAGCATTTAAATTTCGCTATTTCGTGATATGTTTTAAATATTTATCAAGAATTCCCATACTGACCATTAGCATTGTTTGGGATTTCGTATAGAATTAAACAATGTAATATAAATTTAGCAGAGGGAGGCTTTGTACAAATCCGTATAATAGGCTAAACCTAATACTAGATTCTGCTTCTTCGCTGTGTGCGGTTAAAGACGTTAGAAGTAAGGCGATGCATCGTGACTGGTCTTTGTATGTGGATACATTTCAGTTCATTTTGCTGGGTTTCTAATGCCTCTGGGTATATTCACTACATGCCTTCAGGATCAGATGGGAAATGGAAAACCACCAGTAGGCCTCTGCTTATTATACAGCGTTTTGGTGGCTTTTAAGTGAGGGGGTAATATCCAGGTTCAGAGAGACAAAACACGACAGAGAAGTATCTCATATCAGAAAGTTCTTTATTGATAAAAATTGACCGCACAATTTGTGTTTTAGGTAAAATGTATTGTTATATTTGGTATCCGTTATTGTAAATACATCTAAATCTCTCATAATGTTTAAGATTACTAATAAAATCTTCAAAAACAATGGGAAAATTGAATGATAGTTTAATTTAAATTGCTATCGAAGCATGGAATGTTGGAATCTTATTACCTTTTGTTTTTTATACTCCGCTCGATATCCTTCGAGAATACCAAAAACTCTTCCTAAACAATAAAACACCAACACACTTTGTGAAATATTGTTCAGGTTATTGATTCAAATATTTCTTTTTCAATTTGAATGCAACAAAAACTATATAGAAGTACTTCATTTGAACTGATCTATATTAAACCAAGGATAAAATCAAAACCATGGCAACCCGCTAATCGCACTTTACATGACTGTATTTAATCGTTTTTTTATTTTATTTTAGTAGCCTAAAAAAAAAAATTGCAATGAGGGGTTTGTAAACATTTTGGTCCCAAAAAGTTGGTCGCAGGTCCTATCTGGAACAAAACCTTAATATAAGAATTAATTACATTAAAATAGATTTTAACTTTAGATGATTCTTCTTCTTATTATAATTTATATTGTTATATTAGTTGTTCGAGAGAAACAAAACTGTTGGGCTACTTGGTCAATTTAGAAGTCTGTAATTGACTATCGAAGTGGTACAATTAGTGTTAAAAATGCACGAAACATGACTAGTAAGTCGGTATTTAGACGCTCTACATGTTTCTTACTGGCTGGGGAGTAAACTTAAGAATGAATGAGATATAACATGTTACGCACGTGTAAGGACAAAAAAAAGCAGAAGCGGAGATAAGAACAATCTTGTATGCAAAGTCTGGTGATAATCCGTGGGCGACTGTGTTTGCAGATCTATGGGTTGTACATACAATAGTCTCAGACAATAAACAAAGTCAAGTGTGAGCGTTCTGACGCAAACTTCAAATCTGGAATAGCCACGTGCGCATTGGGTTTTTATATATATAATTGCCGTTGGGTAAATAAATAATTTAAACCATAAATCTTTTGCGTTGCAGGCTTTTCTTCTTTGATGTTGCATTTCAGATTCTTTAATATAAGTTCAATAAAAACCGAATGTGTTCTTGTTCAAATTAAATAAATAATAGCATGGATAAATAAAAATGGTTTGCCTGCAGCTCCGTATACCCTTATTGGACATAAAGACTTCTACCTTCTCCCCCCTGCATCTCCAGCCTGTGGTAGCGCAGATGTCCATCTTGGTCATTTTCTTCACTCCAAAAAAGCCGACAGAGAAACGAGAACAGAGGGAGGGAAAATATCTGAAAATCTTTGGTTTGCATAGAGCTGGCTGTAAATGATCTTTCGTGGAAGCAGTCTGTTCGAAAGTATCGCTCTGGTCTAAAGCCAGTGGATGTAAGTATCTATACGTGCATTCTTGGGTGAGTAAGTGTGAGTGCTTTCGTGCTTGTGTGCGCCCGCGCGCAAGCAATCCGTCCCTCCTGCGTTTGGTGCCAAGAAACAACAATGTCAATGTAGCCTCCGAGCCGAATAACGGTTTACCTTATACTGTAATCGGTCCTTTGAACAGTATTTGCATACATCTGGCAGTTACATCTGAAGAGGGATTTTAAGGGATACACCAATGCGTTGGCCAGTACTTTGTGACAAGTGGACTACTGAAAGGCAGGTAAGATTAGCAAGTTGACTATCTGTTCCAACAGAGGCATAACGAGATAACTGTAGCTTGACCTATGTAGGAGCTACCAGAAAGAAACTTGTTTTGTAACAGGTTAGGATAGAACCTACAATATTTTATCTCTCTTATTTTCTTGTTTACCACAAGTGTCAAAACATATTTCTAAAAGGCACTTGCTGAGTTCACAGTTTTTTAGAAGCATTAAGGGGTTAACTTACATTGATCAAATCAGTCTCCTAAATTGTAATATGCATATTCATGTACATTTAAAATTGAGACGCAATGTATTTTGAAATGCGTGAGGTTTATCCATCAATAAAATAAAATAATTTACCCTACAAAATGTAATGCATATCGATAAGACGATTTGCCAACAATGAAGCCAAGTTTTTCCTAAATATAAATATATATTACTAGAGCACAAAAGTACATTCATGAATAAAACTTAAACATCATACTATCGTACTACTATAGCTTAAAACTAAGCTAAGAAAATCTGGAATGAAGTGACATTAAGTTTTTCCGCTATTTTCAGGGGATTCTGATGCTGAGGATCTCGCTTAGAATACGTTAATACGTTAGAATACAGTTTATCCCTATGTAAAAATGAACATACTAACAAGAGATTTAATTGTGGAAAACAAAATAACTTAATAACCGCAAGATCCGCAGTGACTATAATTATAATATTTATGATGTCATACATTGATAATGGCCCTAAAACATAAATATGTACGAACTGAATGCTTTCGATCTTTCGCATATTTTACAATATAATACCTTCTCATCAAGCTATATTTTCATATACTAGAGAACAGAAATGAAGGCCATCCAAACGAATAAATTTGGAATAAAAATATGTTGACATTCATATCTTTTTCCATTGTGGTATTTCGTAAAGTTAGCACATTTGGGGTCGCTGAAACAGAAGGAAGTCTGACCCGAAGTCTTTCGATTTGCCTGGCTTTTTGAATTTCTTCATTTGCTTTGAGTTTTGGTTAAAGATTACCTTTCAAGACCCGCTCAATTTAAAAATTAACTTTTCCCCCCGAAAGACGGGTCTGGCGAGATAATTGTGGACGTTTTCGGGGGAAAAGCACGGAAGATTCAAGCTATGTGTACGGTACCGAAGGGCAACCCGAGAGATCGGCATTCCTCCACTTTCTCCTTAACCTCCAATAATCTGTTAGAAATTACTGGGATGGCGAAGGCACAAATGGTCGCCTCCTAAAATTTAAGCACGTCGGGCTTGGGGTCTCCTGATCGGCTTTTAAGTCAGTTTATGAATATTGATATCTAAAAATAAACAAAGATTAATAATCTAATGAACGAATTAATTAATATATAAACGAATGAACAAATACCGTAACCACTGAAAAGGCAAAAGACTGGAAAAGAGGACGATAATTCGATAAATCTATTTTATGCTTCTAAATGGTATGCGACTGTGCTTCTGCACAATGGATATCTTTATAACACATAGTGCATTTGCAGGGCACCGATTATTAATTTAATCGTTTTCTAGATCGTTAAGAAGAAAGATAATGAGAAGGCAAATATCGTTCTAGTATGAAATTTAGGCATGAACAGTTAAGAAAATAAAGGGGAAAAACGAGCAATGAGTAAAATTTACAAATAAATTTGTGGTATCTGGTGGAAAGAGATATAATCAGAGGGAAAATAGTTAAATTTGTTTTCTATGTTGTTCCTTCTTTCGAAAATTCAAACGCAAATGTCCGAATTGCCTTAGCCTGATTTGACGTATGCAGGTCACGTGAGCGCATATTTCGAAGCTTTTGGAATTCGAACGGGAAAGCCCCGGCTGTGTTTCATCCAGTCACAGACTCAGCTATTAACATTTACGTGTTCGTATGCACATTAACATCCTTATAATAACTCACAAAATGGGTTGAATCAGGGTTTCTCAAATCGCTGACTTAAAAAAAGAAACGATGTGGGTTTTCGGAAAGCCTGGGAAAAAACACCGGGATTTACCCATGTAGCCTACTTCTGCCATATCTGGAAACAATTCAGAAGTACTTCTGGTGAGTTATTTCTGTTCAAAGGTAACCCGGAACACAGTATACCAATATGTCAACTGAAGACAGAAATACAGCATTCTTCCCCTGTGGATTTCTCGGCCTTTAATAGCAGGTCTTACTTGGGAGGAATATGCACGTTTTTAGAGAATAGCAATATTTGCATTGTCGAGTGACATTTTGTCTTTAATATAGTTCTAGTACTGCGAAATAATAACGGAGAACGTTGAAACCGTGTTTTGAAATAGTGTCGGTTTCTTGATAAGCAGGTATTAAACTCATACATTCTGTGTATTAATTAAACCGAATTAGAGAAACGTGACACTTGAACCGTCTTCTTATCCAATTTGAGTGAGAGATTATTGCGGGACCTTGCAGAAATAAAAAATTAATGATCTGTATTCCTTTCGATAATTATTCCATAATTTATTATTCGGTCTTAACTTTTCTTTGATTTTTCTATCCAATTCCAATTCAATCCTTTAGGATTTCTGAAATTGCTGATTCTTACTTTTTATTATTCTCCGAAACTGTCTGATCAGCTATTCTGAGTAAAAGCAGCCCCTTTTTCTTTGTTCTGTCTTGAGCGTATGGGATGTAGTGGGCTTTACTTTATAGGTAACTTATTTCGCTGAACACGTCTTCCTTTGCATGCTTGCGCAATGGGTCGCGGAAATCAGCTGAGGGTCTTCATAACGGATCCTGCTTTAAAACATGGGTGAGGTGAAACGTGTGTGTGTGTGTGTGTCGGTAATAAATAACTTCATAGCGCTATAGGCCACCAAGCCGAGAAGGTCAGGGAATCCTCAGTTTGATTGATGTGTTTGGCTACCTGTCAGAAGCTGGACAATCGAGTACGTTGAGCATTACAACTAAAGCCATCTTTATATATGTGTATATATTTGTGTGAAAAATGTATTTGTGAAATATAAATATTTGTATTTAATGTATTGCAGCCAATTCGACCTTTTCTATATGCATTTATTCTCCTTCTTGTTGTTCTTGTATATGTTTATATATTTATATTTATATTACTTTGCTTTTTTGTCAGGCAGAGAGGAAATCCTCACTACTTACTACCATGACTAATTATACCTATTTAGACTTAAAACTCAGAACTTGTGTTCGTATGCACTTACGTATTTCATGACTAGTTAAGGTCAAACAAATCTCATTTCTCATATA